>PVLC010024232.1:0-24878 GCA_004027655.1 Graphiurus murinus
TTTCAGTGCATTTTAGAAAATAGGTTTCTTGCCTCTCTTGGAAAATCAGTCTTGGCAGTCCTGGCCCTATGTACCCACACTGGCTTAGCACCTAGTGGTTTCTCCACCTTTCAGGATTATTCTCTCCTTGTTCATTTAGGCTTTATCTCCCTGATTCCTGTAGGTAATTGGGTTTGTGGGCCACCCTTGAGAAGTTTGAAAAATCATGGACCTTTGACCAAAAAATTCATAAAGTAAATGCATTTATATTGCACAAGTGGAACTGAAGCAAAGGGAGAATCAGAAAGAGTATTGGGTCAGCCAGCCCTGGTGGTGCATGCTTGTAATCTCAGTGACTTGAGCGCCAAGGCAGGAAGATCACAAGTTCAAGGCCAGCCTGAGCAACATGTGAGATCCTATATCAAAATTAAAAATAATGGTTTCTCTCCTCATTTTCATGAAGTTCTATTTTTTCCATTTTCTCTGAAGCTTCTACATATGAGAAAAAAACATATGGCCTTTGATTTTTTTAAGCCTAAGTGACTTGATCTCAGTATGATATTCTTCAGATCCATCCACATTCCTGTAAATGATGTAATTTTATTCTTGATGGCTGAGTAAAACCCCATTGTATACATTTATAACATTTTATCAATTATACCTAAATTGGTTCCATAACTTGATTATTGTGAATTGCATGCATGTATTGCTATAGTATTCTAATTCTTTTGGAAAGATATCAAAGGGTGGTATTGCTGATCATATGGTGGCTCTGTTCCTTGTGTTTTGAGGAACCTCCATACTGATCTCTATAGTGGCTATACTAATTTATAATCCCACCAACAATGTGCAAGTGTTATTATTTTTTATATCCTTGATTATTGCTATTCTAACTGGAATGAGATGAAATCTTATTGTAGTTTTGATTTGCACTTCCCTGATTACTGAGGAAATAGAACTGTAGCATTGTAGAGAGGATTGAGGGAGGGAGAAGGGAGTAAAAGGGAATGTTGGGGAAGGAGAGAGACCAAATAATAATTGTGTGCTCATATGAATGTATCACTATGAATATCACTACCATGTACATTGTACCAATAAAAGATCAGTAGAAATAAACATAAAAGCTGAATGTGGTGATGCATACTTATAATCCTAGTATTTGAGAGGCTGAAACAGGAGGATTACAGGTTTGTGGCCAGCCTCAACAACTT
Organism: Graphiurus murinus; assembly: GCA_004027655.1. Taxonomy (NCBI): domain Eukaryota; kingdom Metazoa; phylum Chordata; class Mammalia; order Rodentia; family Gliridae; genus Graphiurus; species Graphiurus murinus. The sequence goes on from PVLC010024232.1 coordinate 1,191, forward strand.
AGTGAGGCCCTACACAACTTAGAACTTGTTTCAAAATAAAAATAAAATAGGGCTGGGGGTGTAGCTCAGAGGTAGAACACCACTGGGTTCAATCTCCAGTACCCCAAAAGAGGAAAAATAAAAAAGAAATAAACATAAAAATATAATAAAGAACAAGAATTAAGAGAGCTGGGGGTAGTTCAGCGAGAGTGCCACTGGGTTCAATTCTTAGACCCCACAAACAAATAAAGACATAACACTGAGCCACTGGCAATGCCAACAATTGGGCCTGCTCCTCTGGCTTGAACAGAGTTTGGACAAAGCTTCCCAGTCCTCCAGATGGAGGGGGTGGTCACGGTTACCATACTCATCCATTCTGCCAACAAAGATGGAAGATGCCCCCATCCCATGGGCACCTGACCTTCCCCCTCCATAGCCAGTCCAGTTTTGTAACCATGTGGAGAATAAGCCGGATTTCTCCCAACAAGACAGCTGCCCAAGTTAGCCCTTGGAGAAAGATAGAGAAAATTAATATTTTGATGGAGGAAAGAATGGAAATGATAGAAAGCCAGCTTCCATGAAGGTAATAAAGTAATAGCTCCTTTTTGCAGCTAGAGTGAGTGCTTGTGGGCATCAGGTTGGAAGTGTATTCTAAATGGATCCAGTAAGCTTGTTTCAGCCTTGCATCAGGGCTGCAGATATTCTGTGAGTCAGGCTGAAGGAAAAAGAAACCCCTGCATAAGGAGGACAGGTGAGAAAAAGTCCCTCCCTTTCAGAAGCTGACATAATATATAAATTCAAACACATTTTCTAAAAAAGCAGATAAATGTTGAGTAAACAGATATGCAAATACTTTATGAGCTTACACATTTCCTTTCATGCCTACAATTGAAAATGAAGGGATCACCATAGATTGGTGCTAGACTTTGAGGTAGGCTTTAAAGAGATGCTTAGTCCAGAAGTCACACCTGGGGATGCCTACCTCCAGGCACGGTAGGCTGTTCCACACAGACTCAGAAGGCACCATCCTCATTGTACACGAAGAGACAGTGAATGAGCAGAGTGGACTAGATTTAATATGTGAGGGAAACATGAGGACATGCCCAAGTTGAAGAGAGAGTGCCTACACAGGGGAAAGCTGCTGCTCAGTTTAAGTTCATTGCTGCCTGGGTTTGGAGGAAAACTGAATTTTCATATAAATGCTCAACATTTCAAATCACCAAGAGTCTAAACAAAGCACATCTTCAGACCACATTAGATCCAGAAGCTGCCAGTCTGTACCCTCTGCTCAGAGGACCAGAGTATGGCTCAGAATTCTAATATTGTGTCAGGGTGAGCACTACACCCTTAGCTATGCTGCGGGGACAGTGGTGTGCTGGAAAGTGGTGGGAAAGGACCAAGCTAGTCTGCAGCTCACCATTCCCCACCTGCCCATCTGGCCTAGAGAAGGTGGAGAGATGCTTGGCGGTGTTGTATTACTGCCATTTTCAAGATCTTGGCTTTGTTCATCTCTAACATTCATTTATTTAAACAATGAGTTAACAAACATTTGGTTGTAGAGCCCTGTATTATATTCTGGCAATGCAAAAAGTAAAAGTACTTCCTTTACCTTAAAAAAAAGTGGAAAGAAGAGGATAGGTAAAGAGGACATTAAATGTTCAGCTAAGGAACTTGAGGTCCTGGTGTAGTCTGACTCTTGTAAGGGACCTCTTAGGATTTCTCTAGAGATAAATGTTTTAAACTAGTTTAGTGAGAATCTATGATGGCAAATATATCAAACTGACACTACGAGCTTTTTTTCGTTGACTACATTTACCTAGTGGTGATAATAGAAGCAGCTGTGGATTACTATGCAATACACTGTCACGTGCCCCAGCTTGCTCTCTCGGCAGGCCACACTACACTCTCAGCACCATTGTGAAGCAAAGAAACTGGAGGTATTGCTGAAAGATTTATTAAGGACTTTATTAAGAGTCATGTAACTTCACAGAGGTCACACAAATTAGCACAACTAGTATTTGATGTGTGTGTGTGTGTGTGTGTGTTTTACAGGAGATTGTATACATGGTGTTCTGCCTCTGAATTACACCCCCAGCCATATGCATTTATGATTTTGAAACAGAGTCTAAGAGTTAGCTAAGTTACCGCATGCTGGACTCGAACCTGTGATCTGCCTGTCTCAGCCTCCCAAGTACTGGTGTTTCAGATGTGCACCACCACATCCAGCTGGAGTTGTGTGCTGCTGTCTAAATTCTAAATTTTTACAGTAGCAGGACATTCTGTATTCTATGAAAATAGCAGCTTAAGGAAACAAAATGGTAACATAACTTGTTGATATAGAGATGCATAAATATAAACATAATTCTCAAAGAGTTTGCCTTGTTTCACTAAAAAGGCATTCATATAAAAATTAAACAATTTAACTTAATTGGTTGAACTCAGCTGAAAATTTTTAAAAAGCACCCATAGCAAGATAATGCTGTAACTTTTTGATATGATTGACAGAATAATTCCCACCATATAGATATGTAAGTTAAAATGAAAAAAAAAAAGATTTCTTGTTCCATTCAAAAGAATCTGCAGAAGTCAGCGTTTGTGACTTTATTTCTCCCCAGGCTTTTCCCAAATACTTGATTTTATGAATTTGAATAAAATAACACAAAATCCTTTTTATGGCTAGAAATTATGATAAAGTCAAATGAACCATAAATGTGTTTATTAGTTTAACTGAAAAGTTCTTAGAACCATAAATGTGTTTATTAGTTTAACTGAAAAGTTCTTAGAACCCAATAAAACAAATTCCAAAGAAAGTTCAGAAGATGGGTCTTTAGTTGCCCTAACTCTATTTTCCTCTTGTAGTTAGGGAACTTGCAGACTGAACCACAGCAGAAGTACACTCCTGCCCTCTAGTGGCCAAATTATATTATTACAATATAGTTTTCTCTAACATGGCAAAATTGACTTAAAAATTAATGAAGAAAATTTATACCTTTACTAATTTGAAAATGAAAAGAGGTGCCTTGAAAACACAGTACATGTGAACATGTAAAATTATGACATAAGAAGTTATTTTTAAAAGTTTTATGGAAGGAGAAGCCATATGATACACCAATTACAAAGATTTCCACCTGGGCACTGAATCTGTGGATATGATGATCCAGCAGGAGTGAATGGGACTTGAAGAACTTAATGGAGTGGTTAACATGATCAGTAAAATGTCTTCCAAATGCCAGATGGACGACCGAGTTATTAGAGGTCTTTAATGAAGCTGGCTTTGCCTGACTCATCTAAAAAGTGCAGTCCCTTCTGTGTGGCTGATTAAGACACCAGATGGGAAGGGGCAAGCTCATCAGTTTTTCCAGACTATTACGGGAGAGACTCGTAACTTCATCCCACAGATGCGGGCAGTGGCTGTGGTCTTGTTAGAATCAACCTTTATCTCAAGAAGGCGCTTCCCCAAACATGTAAACAATTTGTGCCTTAAATTTGAACCAGCTGAATGAAATTAGATAACGTATCCATCTCACATTTCAAAGAAATACAGAATCGTTCTTGAAAACTGTGTCCTGATGTGTTTGTTCTCCAGGATTTAGGAGTGAGGTATACTAATATTTGCAACCTACTTTGAAATGCATCAAAACTAAGATGGTTTGGTAAATGGACAGAGAGATTTATATGTGATAGCGATTTGTAAGTGATAAAGGGAATGCAGCAGCACTTTAATTTTGGAGTCCACGTGATTGATAGATGGTTGTGCATAATCCTTTCAATGTTTATGTACATTGGAAAATTTTCAAAATAAAATATATCAAGATTTCTATATTTTGGAAAAACTATAGGATGAGTTAGAAGCAAAAGACAGCTTTAAGAAGCTGGATAAATTCATTTTTTGATTGCAGTTTTTTACATTTTTTTAGTACTAGGGATTATACTCAGGAGCACTACTCACAGAGCCACATCCACAAGCTCTTTATTTTTATTGTGAAACAGGGTATCACTAAATTGCCCAGGCTAGCCAAGAAGTTGCCATTCTCCTGCCTTAGCCTCCTGAGTAGCTGGGATTACAGGCATGCACCATCAGGCCTGGCAGTTTTTAAAAACTTTTAAAAGTACATCTAATTAATTTGTGGTATTCTTGCAATTAATGCCAGGAAGGTTCTTCCAGCAATAACTGGAACACGGATCCAACTGATTCTTAACAAGAGTATGGCCGTGTCATCATATAAGGAAATCATCAGCATTCACACCTATCTCTTTGTTTTGACATTAGTGAGAACTGCAAGTCCATATGTAGAGGTGCAAATTTTAATTAATGTCAGTATCTTCATCCAGATTGTAATGCCAATGAGAGCGTCCAATATTTCTAACCACTCTGTATGTAATGCCCAGCACAATGACTGACATAGTTGGGTTAAAAAAAAAAAACAAAAAACAAAACAAAACAAAAAAACTTTCCTTGTATGAGCAAATGAAAGAACAATCCACATTTAGTTTCCTGCTGGTGCATGATCAACAGATATACTTTTTTATGGTACTGGGGATTAAACTCAGGGGCATCCTCTGAGCTACACCCTTCGCTCTATTTTTTTTATTGTTTATTTTGAAACAGGGTCTAAGTTGCAGAGAGCGTCACTAAGTAGTCTCAGTCTCCCAAGTACAACAGATATACTTTTAATGACAAAATCCTGAAACCAAGAATGACCTAAATATTAGGTTAAAATAATAAAAATATTTTAAATGAATGAATTAATGAACAACAAAGATGCTGTTCTTTCTGTTTTCTTCAGAGAATATGCAGCTGACATAATTGCAGAAGGGTATTTAAGAAACTCTTAAGATGGGTGTGGTGACACAGCCTATAATCCCAGTACTTGGAAGGCTCAGACAGAAGGATTGCAGGTTTGAGGCCAGCCTCAGCAACTTTGTGAGACACTGTTTCAAAGTAAAAAATAAAATATGGCTGTGGGTGTAGCTTGGAGGTAGAATGTCCCTGGGTTCAACCTTCAGAACAGAATAGAAAACAAAAGCAAAAAACCAAACAAAAAAACTATTAAGGGTAGAAGAATGTAGCTCTGCTATTTTATATATGTGTTATTTATGATTGCACCCTGGTACAAGGGGTGATTGGTTCCAGGAACCCTTCAAATAACAAAATCCAGGGATGCTTAAGTCTCTTATATAAAATGGATATAGGGGTTTCCTTATAACCCAAACACATCCTCCTGTATACTTTAAATCTTCTCTAAATTACTTGTAATACCTCATACAATGTAAATGCTATGGAAATAGTTTCTATTCTGTATTGTTTAGGGAATAATTGCAAGAAAAAAATCTGTGCATGTTCAGTATAGATGCAATTTTTGAAAATATTTTAAATTTGCAAATGGTTGACTCTATGGGTGTGGAACTCACAGATATGGAGGGCCAACAGTATATAGTATATAATTTCCTGTCAACTTTTTTAGACATTTTTTGACATAAAGGAATAAGAAGGAAGGAATTCTTTGTAGTCAGGAAGAAATCATGGAATCCTTTTCTAAAGAGATTGTAGTTTGATCACCCTTGGCATTCATCCTGTAGGAATGTATCGTTTCAAATTAATTTAGACAAATCATTTTGCAGAAACGCTGGTCAAGAACTCATAGAACAGGTTCTAGGTAATTCCTGGGGAAGAGAGTTTCACCTGGAACCCTTCCCAGGATTCTGTGAGTGAGCTGACATTCTGGAGCAGATGGGATTAGTGGGCTTCACATAGAGAGGGCCATGTGTTTGTGAGACACGTGCAGGGCTCCAAGGCAGTAATTCTCAGGGTGTGTGCGGTCCCTGGACTAACAGCAGCATTACTGCAAATTGTTGGAAATGCAAATTCCCGGGTCCACACAGATCTGCTGAATCAGCAACTGTGGGAGTGAGGCTGGTCAATCTCTGCTTTAAGAAGCCATCCAGGCAATACTGATACATGCTAAAGTTTGAGATCCTTGCAACTCAAAACAGGGTCTACGAGCCAGCAGCATTAGCATCACCTGCAAATTTGTCAGATATGTAGAATTTTGTGACCTGGGCCAGACCTACTGAATTTGAACCTGTGCTATAACAATATGCCCAGCTGATCTATATACACATTAAAATTTGAGAAGCTTTACCCTGAAGCAGAATGAAAAACTTCCCCATTAATTGAGAGTCATGTTTTAATAGGCCCTCCCTATGCTAATGGGAATGGCATAGATTACAATGTTCAAGTTTCTGACTTCACCCTGTTTGAACAGACAAACCTAAAGCCCTTCAATATAATCCATTGAAATTTTAAAGAATTGTTACGGAGGAGATGTGTAAACTCTGACGTGAAAAAGTCATGTTTAAATATTGCATTTTGACTTTGTTATTATGTGATATCTTCTAATCAATGTGTTGAATTCTTACTTTTTACCTTTGCAGATATATTTCTAAAATAGAAAATAAGCTGAGTGCAGTGGCACACATCTATAATCTTAGCTACTCAAAAGGCTAAGGTGGGATACAAGTTTGAGGCTGGCTGGAGCAACATGGTGAGACCAAGTCTCAAAACAAAACAAAACAAAAATCTCCCAAATAGAAAATTCAAAGTGCCATTGATGTTTCATTGGGCATCTCTACAATTACACTGAAGTATTTTGGCTATAAAACATATTTTTAATTTGTAAAAAATAATATGTGCATAGAAAACATGCTCAAAGGACATACACTAAATATACTAATACTATCTACAGGTTACTGAGGGATGTTTTTGTTTACTATGCTTTAAATTTTTCTACATGATTTTTATTTGGAAGAGTAAATACAAATGGTATAAGGACTTTGTCAGGATTCAAATTAGGTTCTTATTCTTTACTAACCCTTCATATTGAATTATGATTTTTAAAACGATTAAATCTGGCAACTTAAATGTCTATGATTTGTTTGACTTTCAACCATTATTCAGAGTTTTTATGTAATATAAATATTATAATTGAATATGTACTATCTGAATATTAAATTATATCTATAAACGGAATAATATTTTCTCACATGAGCTGAAGTAAATACTTATGTTAGAAGCCTGGGGGAAATTTTCAACTTTCCTGTTTGGTTTAAAAATCACCCTATGAAGATAACTTATTAGATGATTAAAAAATCTGGTAATTTTTTTTGAAGTCCAGTGAAATCTTCATTGTTCCAGTAGAAATGACCTTTAGAAGCATCACATTAAAAGGATCTTACTGAAAAAGCCTTCGCTGCTAAAATAGTGTCTCCAGTGTCTGCCATGTCCTAGATAGCATCTTCTTTTGAGAAAACCACAGCTACTTATTTTCAGTGGCCTCATTCAAGCCACCGTGCATGATTGCAGGACAAGATAGAAGGCACACTGGTGTCAACAGCATGAAATGACTTTTCTTTCCCAGCATTAAATGGTAAGGGCAAATTATATTTTTTTCTTGAGTTTCAAAAATGAGGCCAGTTAGGAGTTTGACATTTCCAGCAGGAAAAAATTCACATTTTCTTTATGAAACCAATATGCAATTTAATGCCTCTAAAATTATTTCTAAAACTGAAAATGTCCAAATACTCTCTATGTTTGACCGACATCCATTTCTAAAAATCTTTTCTGATCACTTTCTAGAAAGGAGAAACAAAAATAACATTGACCTAAAACTCTACTTTTTTATTTTTATATCCCTTAATGTTCTGTTTGCCACAAATAGCTTTTTGATAAGTGATGTCTGGTGCAAAAATAAGGCTTTCAAAGGACACCAATGGGAGAAAAGATCCTTGCAATCTCAGTCTCTCTCTCCTTGGAGTGACATTTTTTTTCCCCTAGCTGTTAGAAAAATGGTCTCTGAGGCATTATCAGCAAAAAGTCCCAATTTCTGTACTATAAAAGCTGAAATATGCAGGTATCTTTAAATGTTCTCTTAAAAGGAGTGTGGATTCCTGGAGGCAATAGCTAACAAATATGTAGAAGTTGTTAACATAAGAAATATTGCTTTTAAAGAGTGAAAATACATGCAAATTTACTTGAAAATATTTTTTAACTCCTAGTATTTAGAAAATAAAATATACTCAGCTAATTAAAAATATCCCTGTTTACTAATTAGACAAGAATGCTACTGGCAGATTTATTTATACTTATTCAAACAACCTTTACCCTTAATGACATTTATTAAATAAACTATATTTGATTCCATTCAGTAAAAGAAGAAAAATAGAAAAGAGTTTCAGAGCTTCTGGTGGATTCCAGGGAGGGGATCTAATTTCATATTGGTGTCCATAGGAGCAAAGCAAGACATTCATAGACTTCTGTAGTCTTAGGTGGTGTGTGTGTGTGTGTGTGTGTGTGTTGTGTGTCTGGGGATTGAACAAGGGGTGTTCTAGGTGTTCTACCTCCAAGGTATATCCCCTGCACTATTTTTAATTTTTTTTTTTTAATTTTGAAACAGAGTCTCAGTTGCTGAAGGCCTCACTAAGTTTCTGTGGTCTTGAACCTGTGATGCTCCTGGTACACAGATGTGCACCACCACACTCAACTAGGTATTCTGTTTAAAGACTGCAAAGAAAAAAAAATAATATTATCTTGGAAGAAATAAGAGAATTGAAGATACAACAATTGTCAAATCTTTAAATTCTACTTCCCATGCAAGACATTTAGAAAAAGCACTCATTTTTGTATTTAATTGTAGGACAGCAGGCTCTTTATGGGTGTTGGATTCCTCACATGCAGAACCGGCCAGGGGAGCACCTGAGCACTTGAACTGTTGCCAGTGTCCTCTCAGGAGGAGAGTGTGGGGGAGAGAGACGAGCCTGGGGCTGCAGGGGGAGAAGAGCCTCTGAACTGGGTCTCAAAGTACAGTCCCAGCTGCTCCCACTGGGAGCTGTGTGGAGCATCAACTGCGCACAGAAGCTGCCCAGCAGAAGCTGAGCAGCGAGCAGAAGCTGAGCAGCGCCTGAGCTGTTAGTCACCTCGGCCTGCCGTTCACTGGCTGGTCACCCCTCCCAGGAGGAACCTGCTTCAGCCCATCAACCCAGGCCAGTGCTGAGAGATGTCTGCAGCCGTGAGCGGTTTGTAGTTCCCTCCTACAGCAGGGTGGTACGGCAGTTTCAAGAAGAGCCCTGAGCAGGTCTCCAACGGCATCCTCTTTGAGCATGTAAATACGACTCCTTCCGTGGGCCTTGTGCAAGCAGGGGTTGCTGAGACTATTTGTTCGTTAAATACAAACAAGGCCCAAGTGTTTTTGTGGTTTCATTTTCCCCTCTGCAGACACCAAGCATAGATACAAGAGGCAGAAATAACTTTTGGAGTATGTATGTTAATACCTACTATTAGGTATGATTTTCTGACAGTGTAAAATGTTTCTATAAGCCTATTTTCAGTATAATTTTCTGACAGTGCAAACTGTTTCTAGGAGCCTATTTTCTGCATAACACAAACAACATTCTTTATAAGAATTTCCAGTCTAGCTGGGCACAGTGGCACATACCTATAATCCCAGTGATGCAGGAGGCTGAGGCAGGAGGACTGCAAGTTGAAGGGCAGCCGGCAACTCAGTGAGATCCCGGCTCAAAATAAAATAGAATGGAGGAAGGAGAGGGGGGTGGCACGGCTGCAGAGGGACTACACCAAGTGAAGTGTGCATGTATATTTGTATAACTTTGAATCTTAATAAGGTGTATTGTTACAATGCACCAATAAAAGTATAAAAATAAAGTCTTTACAAAAATAAAAATAAATAAAAAATAAAGTAAGAAAGGGCTGGGACCAGGCCACAGTGGCGCATGCTGGTAATCTCAGTACTAAGGCTGAGACAGAAGGATAGCAGGTTCCAGGCCAACCTCAGCAAATCTGCAAGACCCTCAGCAATTTGGCAAGACCCTGTGTCAAAGTAAAATATAATAAAAAGGGGCAGGTGATATATCTCCGAGGTATAATGCCCCTGGATTCAATCTCTAGTTCCCCCAAAAACCAAAACAACAAAGAGATTGGGATATATATCAGTGGTAGAGGACTTGCCTAGCATGTGTGAGGCCCTGGTTCAATCCTCAGTACTCAAAAAAAGTGTGTGTGTACATTGGACATTTAATTTAGAATAATACACAAATTATTTTGGTAGTCCATAAGCACATAAATATAATAAAAGTAAACATTTTACGGTCCATACCATATACCAGATATTGTGTTCAATATTTTGTGTATTGTAGGAAATCACAAGAGCACTTTAAACAGCCTGTGCTTTAAAAACAAAGGAAAATATTGAATGGTTTATCTTCTTTTTCAGTATTGTAATCACCGTAAATCAACATGAAGTAATCTAGAAATACCTAAAACAGTAAGATGTGTAGTGTTTAATATGATCAAAAGATAAGATGCTGGTGGTATCCACAGAGCATAAAAAGAGAATAAAATATGAACAAATCAGTTAATCATCTAGGTGTTTTGTGCAGTGATGCTGAACTCCAGGGCAGTTTTGTTCCGATGTGGCATTTCTCCTTCTGAGGTATGATATTACTTAGGTAATGCCAGAAAGTAGGTGTAGAAATAATGTTTAACGCCATGAATAGGATTACAACGTCCCTCACCTCTTTCTTTACTTCTTCTTCATCTTCCAAAGTCAACGCAGCCAGTTGCTTAGCTCTCTGCTCCATCAGATTCACGTATCGGATTGGGTTTGACAAAGCTTCGATCACATCTAAATAGGGAAGAAACATTTTATTTTTTATTTTATTTTTATAATGTGCTTTTATTGGTGTATTATTGTCTCACATCATAATTTAAATCAGGTTTACAATGAATACATGCACATAGATCTTGGTGCCCCCCCACACCTCACCATTTCCCCTCATCTTAATACAGAATACTGAGATTGACATGGGTATATTCACCTATGTACACATAATTGGTGGTAATATTTCCATTAATGAACCTCAGAGGAAGAATCATTTTAGATAAAAGGCTCTGGAGGTACTGATTATCCATTCATCCATCCAAACATCCATCCATGCATCCATCCACCCATCCAATCATCTACTCATGCCTTCGATTATCATTTACCTACCCACTCATCCACTCATCCATTCAGCATCTATCCTTCATTCTTCCATCTACCCATATACCTATCCTCTCATCTATGCAACATTTTGGAGACAAACAAGAGTTGGTACTGCTGAAACCTCAGGAAGGCAGGAGTCAAAAGGAGTTCAGTTGTGAGAGCCAAACTGAACAGGTTTTAACTCAGGATGTCTCAAAACTCCAGATTCTCTAGTTTCTTTATGAAGGTTCCATCCAGTGCAACAATGGCCTGAACACTTGTCTTATTTGGCACAAATGGTGTTTCATAAATGGAGATATTACACATTAAAAGCTTGCTTTCCAGTCCATTGGGAACAACTCAAAGATTTGGTAATATGGGTCTTACCTGAACAGCAGTAGCTAGGTGGAGTGAGTTATGGCTGCCATCTTTGCATGAGGCATGTGCTCCAAGTTTGCCATGGTCTCCACTACTCCCCAGTGTCTTATACCCAGACTACTTGGGACTATGTTATGGTTAGATAAAGAATGTCCCCTGAGGAGCTCATGTATGAATGTTCAGAGTCGATATATAATGGAGTCATTGGGTTGTAATATCATCAGTAAATAAATCCACTGTAATGGATTTACTGGGTCATAGGCAGATGGGATGAGGCTAGAGAAGGTGGGTTCCTGGCAGTGTGACATCATCATAAGTTAATTCCTCTAAATTGAGGACTTTACCCATGAAAAGGATCAGGGCTCTAAAAACTACCTGAAGGCAAAATCGCTGCAAGTCTAGATGGATAGCTATAGCATGAGGTATCATGGGTTAAGAAATGCTGAGCCCATATAAATAAGATGACCAGTGATTACATGCACCCAAACTAAGGTATTAGGTTTTACAATACATTAAGATATGTTCACAAAGGTTGAGCAATTTATCTTGAAGCATATGTACAACAATAAAGTGATTTTTAGGCCATAATCTCCTGCTTTTGTTTGGTCTAGTTCTCCTTCCACTAAGTCATACAAGTATGGATGACCCAGACAGAGATATCCCTCTAAGCTAGTAGCTCACCTGCATACGTATCCGGCACATAGTCTTTCACTTCTATGTAGACAAAGACAGCTGGCAGTACCAGCGGCTGGTTCCTTTCATTCCTCAGGGAGACATAGTGATAGCCTGGAGAGTGACAATAATACCGTGTATCACATATTTTTTTCACAATGTTCATTACAACCATGAACATCTATGTGATGGAAGTGTTTATTTTAGGTGACTAGATGACAAACAGTTCACTTCTCATTTTAATAGCATGGTTTTGAGTGACAAGGTATTATTTTCCTCATTACATAGGAATACATTGTTGATTCTGACTTTTTTAAGCCTTTCCAACCATATTCTTTCCCACAAGAGAGAATTCAAAACCATATGCCAGAGTTTGAACTATTGGTCCCAATTTTCCACCTCATACAGAACTATAAATGAATTGATTTTTTGACGGGGGCTTAGCATGTGCTCTGCTTTGGCCAACAGGAACTTAGTGATGTGGCAAAGCAGAGGCTAGAAACACATGGGCAGAGTTCGGCTTGCCCTTTTATAGTCCAGTGGTATTCCAAGAGGATTCCGTAGTGTGAGAGCTGCTGCTCCTTCAGAATGAGTCCACAAGGAACAGGCGTAGACCCAACGGAGCCTTGAGCAAAGCTCTGCTGCTGAGCCCAGAATAGATCAGCCAGACCTCATGCTTTTCCCCAGGTTCATCTGCTGGAGGCTTGGCCCCAGCGAGCTGATGTGAGAGCTGGTGGAGCCAAGTGGGAGGTCCTTGGCTCACTGTGGACCTCTCAAAAGGGATTAAGGTAGTTCTCTGGGACCCTGAGTTAGTTCTTGAGAGAGGTTTTTGTAAAAAGAGCTTTGCTCCACCTAGTTCTCTGAGTTCTGTCTGGTGAGGAACCCTCAACCAGGCTTTCATCAGAGGTACAAGTGATGGGGCTGCCTGATCTTGGACTTTCAGCCTACAAACTGTGATCTAAGCAAACCTGCTTTCTTTATAAAGCAGCCTACCTCGGGTATTTTCATTATAGCAGTGAAAAACATATTAATACACAGTGCCAACCCTCATACCCATAAGTCAGGAACATAAATATTTGCATATAAGTTTTCAGATATTTTATGACTTATAATTACTATGTCAAGAGTTGTGTATCATAGTGTGTTCACGAAAACGCAAAACTATGAGACTTGAAGTAATCTTACAGCCCTTCTTATATAGCAAAATTACAATGCAACAAATAGTTGACTAGATTATTCTTTAATAATCATGTAAGGCAGTGATGAATTTTCATTGTAATTTTAATAAAGAGGTTTTCATCCCACTATTCATACCTGGCCGAATGGCTTGTACTGGTAAGATCCGATGGCCGATAAATTTACCTCCTTCTTCATAAACTGCTATCCTTAAACATGCCAAGGAAGGAAGAACCACCTACGGGAACATTCAAAGTACAGCTGGTTACAAGAACAGGCAATTCCAAGAAAGAACTAGAAAGGTATTATATAACCAAGCCTTCTTCTTTTAAAGCCAAGTAGTAGTTAGCTTATTAAGATAAAAAGTTATGCCGGGCGTGGTGGCGCATGCTTGTAATCCCAGCATTTGGGAGGCTGAGACCGGAGGATCTGGGTTCTTGGCCAGCCTCAGCTACCTAGTGAGGCACTCCACAACTTAGTGAGACCCTGTTTCAAAATAAAGAATAAAAAATAGGGATGGGGGTATAGCTCGGAGGTAGAATGCCCCTGAGTTCAATCCCTAGTACCTCAAAAAAAAAAAAAACAAAACAAAAAAAGATAAAAAGTTAGGTTGTTACTCTATAAGTTAAATTTTCAGAGGGAAAAGACATGAGTTACCAACAGTTTGGCTTCATCTATGTTTTATCATCTTCCCCAGTGATGTATTTATATAAAACATAGGCCATTTTCTTTTTACATCAGTATTTTCAATGTGGAGATTAGAAAAGTTCTGTGTTTAAACACACTTATGTACTTAGCTTTTTCTTCTCAAAGTTTATAAACTTAAAAGCATTTTAAAATGCTTTATAAACTTATAAATTAACTTCAAAGAAGTATTTTTCCCCTCATTAAAAAAAGAAAAAAAAAGCCAGGCATGGTGGCACATGCCTGTAATCCCTGTACTTGGGAGGCTGAGATAGGAAGATCACAGGTTCAAGGACAGCCTCAGCAAGTAGTGAGATTCTCATCAACCTAGTGAGACCCTGTTTCCAAATAAGAAATAAAATTGGACTGGGTGTGTAGCCTGAAGGTAGAATGCCTCTGGGTTCAATCTTCAGTGCCATAAAAAAGAAAAACCTTGAAAACACAGTTATTCTCATGTCAAGAGCACGAAACCCACCTTTTTGAACACAATAGGCTCTTCTTCCCAGACAGGATTGACTGCATTCCCTTGGGATGTCTTGGTCTTGAATGCCTTCCGCCTTGTGTCCACAGGCAAACCAAACATATCCACTTCTACATAAGTTCCAACTTTCTTATCAGAAAGAAATTGACCTGAAATAATCTAGAAAACAATAAAAATGGAAGTTTTGACAAATGAGTAACAAAGGTATATGAGATTTTTTTAAAGGAGGCACAAATGTTGCTGATAAATATTGAATTATGAACAGAATAAAATACAAGAGTAGAAATATGGTTTCTGAGCCAGGTGTGGTGGCGAATGCCTGTAATCCCAGTACTTGGGAGGCTGAGACAAGTAGGATCACATGTTCGAGGCCAGCCTCAGCAACTTAGCAAGAAGGACTCTCAGCAACTTAACAAGACACTGTTTCAAAACCTAGAAAAAGAAAAAGTGCTAAGGTTGTAGGTATGAAGTAGATTTCCCTTGGATTTAACACCTAGTACCCCCTGACCAAATGAAAAAAAAAAAAAAGAAATTTGATTTCTACTTTACTTAAAGAGTTGATACAGAAGTATTGAAAATGCTGAGGTTAGGTGTCAATGAGTAAGACAGAGTAATATAGGAGAAATAATGGAACAGTTGTCCACTGTAAACCATCACGGCCAGTTTAGCATTACCTCTAACCTCATCCAGTTCGCCATCTACAGCATCATGAGTATCCTTTGTCTAACTACAGAACTAATCAATATTGTGGAACTAAGAGATTTTAGCATTACACAGTCACAGAAAGTCTCCCATGTCTGCCTCCTTTTCTAACCCAATTGTCCAAATCTGAGAGATCCATCGCCTGTCCTAAAGGTTAATGGAGACGAAGGATGTCTTTGTGCTTTATCCCAGAAAGAGGACCAGCAGCAGGAAGCAGGAGGTGATGGAGCAAACCTGTGGCTCTGGGTATTGTGTTTGGAACAAAGCTGCCTGCAGGTCAAGAGCTTTCTTGAAAAGTGGGAGTATTTCCAAAGTTACGGCTGGGCCAGAAATCAAGCACAATGGTGGCATGAGAATTGCCATCAGAGGCTGCTTAGAATCAAAGTCAGCTGCATACTTATGTGGTTAGAGATTCTGAACAAGTGAGAGAGATGGTCATCTAGAAGGTTCTCTGAATTGGTCCTGGGGCAGCTGATTTGCTCTGGATGTTCTCTATGACCTGTGTGCCAGGATCTGCTAGAGGCAATCTCTTTAATTTGAGGTTCTATATGATAACCTCTTAGACATTGTGCAATATATTTGAAACTACTAAGCAATGTGAGTCTCACTGGGAATTCCGATGCACTAAAGATTTTGGATGCTTTTAATGTGTGATCAAAGCAGAGTCCTAAATACACCAATGACACTAAACCACAATGCTCTAATCAGCAAAATAGGTGAGTTCCTACATTCACTTTGGAACAATGAAGTCTATAACAGAAGACTGAAACAGAGGCATGACTAACAGAAAGGAAGTGCATCCTGACTCGAGGCAGCAAGGATTCCTTTTGCACGGACTTTATTCATGGATGGCTCCAGAACCAGTCTCCATCTTGGATGGAAGTAGCCCGTTACCATCATCTGGGCTTCAAATATTTCCCCTTCAACTCAAGTCACTTTTCTGTGTCTATGTCATGGTTTTATAATTACTTGCACTGTCACAGTACAACTTTCAAGACAAAACAAATGAGAAAAAAAAAAAAAGAGAGAGAGACATGCATAAAATGACTGTAAACAAGGCAAAAATATTATTAGCTTGAATCAGCTATAACAACAATCGACGAGGATTCTAAAAATAGCATTCTATCAGCACATGATGCTTTTATCTTAATCACACTTGACAGGAATTAAATATCGTTTGCTAAAAACAATTTCCTAAAATAAATGTGGTCGTGAAGCTCAAATTCTGCCAAGTTCATTCTTTCTATATGTAGTTTGAAATTACTTCAAAAGACAAGATAGTTCCTTGCAATTTTATGTTAAAATCTTTGGCATAAGTTTCCGGTTAAAGGGAGATCAATTGCTTAGGTTAGACAGACATTAGTGAAACTATTGTGGGACTTCTTTGACACAGTTTTTCAAATGACTCAGGTAAAGGCCAATCTGAAAAGTGCATTATGTGCCGTAAAAAAAGTTTCTTAGTTCCATGATTCTTCAGTTAAAAATTTTAAAAAATGATACTTTTAAAAAGTAAGTAAAATTCTATCTTCAGTAACCAAGGGCTTACAGAATCCTTGCAAAAAGCTCTTTATATCAACGGATTTCCTTTTAGCAGTACATAAAATACTTCCTGACAGCTAAAAACAAAGTTTGCTGTTGTAACATCTATTTGGAAGATTGAAAAAAACATTTTGGAATTGATTTTTGGGATCAGATATATATTTAACAAATATATTTGATTTTTAATATGAGTTCTTAAAATTAAATATTAATGTATTATGTGCTGTTAATAGCTCATACTAATATATTAATATTAATATATTTAATATGTTAATATGAGTTTAAAATACTTGAATAATCTGTAAATTGTTTTAAAAATCAGAACTTGGAAGTTTTTTCAATATTTTATAACTTATTGAGACTTTTTTTTCTTCTAATCTGCTCAGAACTAATGGGAACTGGTGGGGAAAAGAAGAGGAGATCTTTCCAAGGTGGGTCACTAATTCTTATGTAAATTTCATGGTGGGATAATTACACCAAAAGAGGATTGACCATGGTGGGTGAGTCTCTCCAACTCATTTGACTTATTTAGGTTCCAATTACTATCATATAAAGAATAATGGTCAGTCCCTTTATCTCATCCATATGCGTTGGTGACAATTACAAATTTGGATGTGATCCTTAAAAGGAAAAAAAAATAATGTATGAAGGAAGTGGAGCCTTTGCTAGCTACTGAATTTTAATAACTAATCAACTTCTCTGTACAAAATAGGCAATGTCTGAGACTCTTGTTAGAGACAAGTTTGTGACAAGGGTGTACATACCTTGACAGATAAGGTGTTGGCCACTATCCCATCTACAATGCCTTCAGTGAACGGATCGAAATGCTTGTCCGGCCTCCTCATGAACTCTGGCTTTAACCTGTAGCCACTCTTGCCATTGTATTCGTACATCCCCATGTTTATTTGCATAGCCAGGTCTGAATAGCAAAAACACAAGCCTTACGGTGAATATAATTATGTTAGAAGCAAAGTAAGTTTGTAAAGTACGATTTATTACAGTCCACTTTTGTGACTGTTCTCCTTAACAAAACAGTTACTCATTGTAAAAATGTAGGAAACATAGATTAAAAAAAAAAATCAACCATGATCTCCAAGTTCAGAGATAACAATGCCAACAGGATGGTTTATAATCTTCTTTTCCACTTCAAATATATTTCAAAAAACAGTATGTCATTTCCTTTAAATATTTCTCTGCTTAAATTTTAATAACTATACATAATTTATTTGAATAGATATATTTAAATAAATGTATTTAACCAGACCCCTCTTTGTGTATATTTATGTTTCTCTTAAATTTTTAGCACAACATATAATGTTTTGATGAACACGATTGTGTTGAAATTTTTGAGGACTTCATCAATGATTTTCCTAGGAGTAGAATTTCAAAAGATGTGTGCATTTGAAAATTTTTCTGATAAGCTTTGTTAAAAGGCTGTTTGGTAAGCTTAAACCAATTTATACTTCCCTAAAACAAAGTTTTGAGGATGAATTTCTATATACATCATTAAAAGAAGATGCTATAATTCTTTGTCTTTTTTAACTTATAGGAAAAATAAATTTCTTTTGTAAAATTTCCATTTTTGTCATAACTTACAACCCATCTCTCATTATACATTGACTCTTTTCCATTTTCTTAGCATGTATGAGCCCTGGATTCAATCCTCAGCACCATAAATAAATAACTCCATCTACACGGAATATTTGGGGAGCTGCCTGTTGTTCTACCTTATCTGAGTCATGATCCATCCCTATACGGCCAATAAAGATGTGATGACAGAATTATTTCAAAATTTCACTTAACAAATTATTTTAGAGCAGGAAAAACAAGTGAAAATGTATCTTATTTTATTCAACGATTATAGCTAATATACCAAAATCAGACAAAGTGCCAAGAAAAGAAAAGAACAGACCTACCATACTTAAAAAAAATTAACTCCAAGAGCCTAAGAAATGACATTAGCTAGT
Source organism: Graphiurus murinus (assembly GCA_004027655.1). Taxonomy (NCBI): domain Eukaryota; kingdom Metazoa; phylum Chordata; class Mammalia; order Rodentia; family Gliridae; genus Graphiurus; species Graphiurus murinus. The sequence goes on from PVLC010024232.1 coordinate 19,805, forward strand.
CACATGCTCTAGAGAATAATATACAAGCAAGTAGAGTTTATTCTATGAACCAAGGATAATTACACACGTGGAAATCTATTAAGATAATGGTCACACTCATGCTCAAAATAATCATCCCAATTGATGTCCAAGAGACATTTAATAACATTCAGTATAAGTTCTCAAGACACCCTTAATCAGTAAGGACAAGGGTATATTTAGAATGTTAAAGAATATTTGTTTCAAAGTCATAACCACCATCACATTTGAAGGCATCACATTAAAATTCCTCTTAGTATCAGGGTGAAGAGGAAGATGCTCACTCTCGATGCATTCATTTAATATTACTTTATGAGGGTCAGTCCAAAGCAATAAGGAGGGAGAAAAATTAGATGTGACTAAATTACTGTGTTGTGTGTCTGAAAATTCCAGTAGATTCTACCGCCCCAAAGAGGCTATTAGAAGGCCTAGGAAGATGATCACTCAAAAATGTATTTATCTATAAACTAAAGATACATGCCACAGCTCCTTAATAGCTTGATCTTGAGCAAGGCTCCGTCCACTGGAGTCCTGCAAGGCAGAGGATTCCAAAAGAAGGAATGCATGGCATATCCCACTTTGCATTATGTTATATTCTGGAAATTTGGGGTGCTATGGGTTTTGTTTTCACATTAATTATAATGGAAAATTTCTTAGAAACAGTGGACGGACAGATTGTGATTCCTCAATATTAGCTGAAAAAGCAGTGCCTCAAGACAACCCATAAGAAATTCATTAACCACATGCAAACATTAGTCAGGAAACGGGCTTTGCAAGCTTAGTTACTAAACAGCTTTATGTTCCCTCTCGGCACACAGGTATAGAAACAAAATAAATAAGCCAAAGAGACTTCGGTCTACTATTTTATCTATGAGTAAAGAAGGCTTTAGGACAGATAGTTTGTCCACTTCCCCCTTGTCTCCCTGGAAATTCACTGGACACATTAACTCTCTAGCTGCCTGAGAAAAAGATAAGAACACTGCTTAAAGGAGCTAAACAAATAGTAAAGATTTAAACTAATGAATAGAGACTATTCATTGTTAACCTTTAACACTGCTTTTTACTAAAAGAATCTTTATATACATAATGTATTTTGTAACCTTTACTGTTTTCTTAATCCCATCAAATACCATGGGAAATTGCTTTTCTAGTTAAAGGTGTACTTACTCAACCTTTAGAAAAATAAGACTGTAAAAATTCCTGTTTTATATGCCTCACTGCAAAAAAGATACTATAAAAAACAGCTACTAACAAGCAATAAACAGATACGCTTCTCCACTGCGTGCGGTGTGAGCGTATTCTCGCGACCTCGTCTCAATCCACACCTATTGAAGGACCCCGACCCCGCTGGGTGGAGGGCTGGACCCCGCAGATACACATATCAGTGTCCAGAAACAAAATTAAAATACAAAGCAAGGCAGGGAAAGAGTTCATCTAAAGGAACTAAACCTCTAATGAAGATTAGTGATTTTGTTGAGGGACTTCATATTAGAATTTTTAAAGTGAAGGAAAAAAAAACATTCTTTCTATGATAGGAAAAAATTTAAAAGGCTAGTCTTCATAAGATGCATTTATACATTTGATGTCAAATTTTGTTCAAAATCTTTTTCCAATAAGGGAAATGTAATCCAATTAAAATATATTCATTTGGAAAAAGAATCTGGTGGCATATCAAGAAAAGGACTGAGTGAGTTTCAATGAAGGAGAATTGCTGCTTCCAGACAGTAAGCCCCACTCTAAACACAACAGAAGCAGTGAATTGCTGTATCCCAGAAGGCAGACGGGTTTATTTAAAGAAAGATATAAAGAGGAAAGATGGATTCGAATTAACAAAAATGCTCACGCCTATTAAACTGTAATTCCAGTTCAGTGGAATACATACATGTATATGTATATATGCATATATATTTTTGGCACTGGGGATGGAATACATACATGTATATGTACATATGTATACGTATTTATAATACGTATACACAAAATAAATATATTTTTAGTACTGGGGATTGAACCCAGAGCGTTCTACTTCTGAACTACATCCTCAGCCCTTAAAAAAATTTCTTTTAAAGCAAGGCTTCTCTAAATCACTGAGACTAGCCTCAAATCTGTGATCCTCCTGTCTCAGATTCCTGAATATTGGGATTACGGGTGTGCACCACCATGCTCAGCTTAGATAACTCCTTAGGTTAAAAAAGGATTGGTGCCACAGAGACTATATACCCAAATTAAATTTAAATGGATAAAAGAATTAAATTATAAATAAAAAATTTAAGCTGGGTAGGAAGGCTGTCATCATAAAAGAAACCTACAGCATCGGCCTGGGGATGTTGCTCAGGGTTCAGGGGTGGAGCGCTTGCCTAGCATTTGTGAGGCCCTGGGTTCAATCTCCAGTACTGGGAAGCAAACAAAAATACCCAAAAGTCATAAAATAAAACATTACTTAGCCCAACCTCATAAAGAAACTTTTTCTCCATTTCACAAAATAAAAGACAATATGCTCTTTCCATGAAAACTGCTGTTATAAATGAGTAGGAAAATTGACATTAGTCCTGTCCCTGAGAATAGGCAACTCATAAAACACTTAAAAATGGTCAACCTCAATGATAACCAAAGGAATATAATTAAAATGATGAGATAATATATTTTGTCTGAAATTTTATGATTATTGTTATTTAATGATAGCACTTACCAAGAATCAAATGAAAGAGAAACCTCAGATTGTACATCGCTGAGGGAGGAGCCCCATACTTTTATGGACAATTTGGTGATAGGATAAAAGCTTTAAACTTTTATATATTTTAACATAATAATTATGTTATTTAGGAACTATTTGATAAAAAAAAAAAACTTTAGGAGACAGACTTGATAATTTATACTCAAGAGCATTCTCAAAACACTGTTTATGGTAGGGAAAAAAAGTCCCTAATGTCTAGTGACAGGAAGTTGATTTTTAGTGAATTGTGAAATATACTTAATATATAGCTGTTAAAACTCATGCATTCCAAGCCAGGTATGGTAGCGCACACTTGTAATCCCAACATTTGAGAGGCTGAGGCCAGAGGATCCGGGTTCGCAGCCAGCCTCAGCTACGTAGCGAGGCACTCTGCAACTTAGTGAGACCCTGTTTCAAAATAAAGAATAAAAAATATGGCTAGGGGTATAGCTCGAAGGTAGAATGCCCCCGAGTTCAATCCCCAGTAACACACACACACACACACACACACACACACACACACACACAACCCTCATGCATTCCTGGAAATTTTACTTATTGAGCTTGAAAATGTTTTATGCTTTTATTGGTGCATTGTAATTACACATCATACAAAGGCATAGAATGCTAGGAACATACATGTACACAGCTCTTGGAGTATCTCTCTCTGCGTCCCGCCCCTGCTCTCCCCTTCCTGTACATGTCTTTGAGATTGGCATTTGTAATTTAATATACATACACAGCATTGTCTCAGCTATATCCATCTTTATGTCTCTATCTTTATGTTTCTATATACTTTTTTGGTTTTTGGTACAAAGGGTTGAACCCAGAGGCATTCTACCTCTGAGCTATACCTCCAGCCCTTTTTATTTTTTATTTTGAAACCAGGTCTCACTAAGTTGCTAAAGGTGGCCTCAAACCTGTTATCCTCCTGTTTCAGCCTCCTGAGTACTGGGAATACAGGCATGCAACACCACTCCTGGCTTCTTTATACATTTTTAAATTTTTCATCTTTCTTAAAATAACTTTGCATGGCTTTAAAACGTATAAAATTAGCTTGAAAAGTAACACAAAGCCCATAAAAATAAAGAGCATGTATAAATTATTAAAGAAAGCATCTCAATTTTCAATGTTGTTGGGTTTTGGGGGGCTTTAATTTCCCTTCATTGAAACTTTCTCACATTAATTTATTTTTATCAATTAAGTCAGGCAAGATTTTCTCCCCCAGTTACATGGGAATGGTCTCTGGACACTTGAAACATGATTGTGAAAGGGAACAGCAAGGCACAGGGAACGGCAAGGCGCGCGCTCCGCCACTTACCCACTGTCTGGAAGTTGAGCGCGACCATCTGGCAGCCCGCATTCCAGAAGAGCTGAGGCATGTAGTTGGAGGAGTCCACGCGCGTCCCCTTTGGGTAGATCCTGCTCAGCTGCATTTTGTTATATCTGGACCATCATGTTAAGTAGTGAATACAATTATAAAAACAGTAAATAATAGCAACTTCGCTGAGGCTACTTGACTTTGTATCCCCAGTGGAGAAGGACAAAAAGCGAAAATGTTGATGATCACCTTGGGGTAGTGCAGACAGCTTTCTGAATAGACAGAACAAATGTGCTCTTATAAACAGCATCACCTTTGCACAGATTCGTGGGTGAAAAGCCAATGAGGTAGCAACGACCTTTGGGTCAAAGTCAGTGTGATTGTGTGAAGATGGTGAAGGACAGTCTGAATGATCAAGGACACAGCAGGAAGCAAAGTGTGCTAAGTCATGTGAGAAGACCATGGAATTGTGTTTGGCAGAAGCAGGTAATGTGAGCTGCAAGGCTATTTTTGAAATGATCTCTGCTCATTTTCTTAACCTTCCCTGGGAATATGGTACCCCTTATGATTGATAATGAAGCAAATATAGCACCAATGTGTCTGACCTAGCTTCGTATTTTGGTTCAGTTTTCATCCTAAGGACTTTGTAGTTACTAGCCAATGCTTTATCCGTAAAACACCACTAACTAGTTTCTATTATCAAGTTAGGTCGAGGTTGGCTGAGGTTCTGAGCCAGGCAAGATGGACTTGCGTCTTAACTCGGGAACTTGGTAGCTGTATGATCTAGGGCAAGTTACCTCACCTTTCTGTGCTGCGATTTACTTATCTATAAAGCAGGTTTAACAATTCCTACATCACAGAAGTGCAGTGAGAATTAAATGAGATAAGACATACAACAAAATATCCACTACAAAGTCAATAGTGAATGCTAATGATAGTGATGCTTAGCCAGTGACTTTACTAATGGGATCTAAGGGATTTGTTCCCTTCCTACTGTTGAGTTTTTTGTTTTTTTTTTTTTT
>PVLC010024233.1:0-24871 GCA_004027655.1 Graphiurus murinus
GTAATCCCAGCATTCGGGAGGCTGAGACCGGAGGATCCAGGTTCGCGGCCAGCCTCAGCTACCTAGTGAGGCACTCCGCAACTTAGTGAGACCCGGTTTCAAAATAAAGAATAAAAAAAAATAGGGCTGGGGGTATAGCTCGGAGGTAGAATGCCCCTGAGTTCAATCCCCAGTACCGCAAAAAAAAAAAAAAAAAAAAGTCAAAATGAGCTGGCTCATCCCTAAAAGCCACAGAATAGAAATTTCTTTAACATACTGTGCAAGGAACTTATTCTTCACTGTCTTCTATATTCTACCTTAGAGACATGCATATGCCCAACTATACATAAAAAAAGAAAAAGGGGGATTCCATAGCTACTAATTCTAGCAGTTTATTGTGCACCAAGAGGAATGTTGGGAGTGGCTCAACAAGTCCCTAAGCCATTTGGGAAGTCACAGCAATTGCCTCTGTGATAGTGTTTAATGTGCATAGGATGAATAAATCTTCTATTTCAAGGTAATCCCATGGAGGGTCCCCTTAAAGAGTAATAATCAGCTGGATTCTGCATACAAATGTAAAATCATGGCTAATATTGTACTGGTGGTAGAGTGCTACCAAAAATAACAAGCAGAATTTGGGGAGGTAATAGCAAGCAGCTATCTGTTAGCTGGTACACTTTTTTTCCCCATCCTGTCTTTTTTCATAAGATAAAATACTTTTACTAATAATCTTTTCATCAGAAAGAATGGTAACAGCAAGAGGATACCAGGCAAAAGCTCCTGAAATCACTACAGGAGCAAAGCAGGAACCCAGGCAGAGCATTAGGCAGAAAAAGGCAGTGGACCATTTTGAAAGAAAGAACAGGACAACTGGGAGCAGAGGACTGGGACCAAGCCTGCAAAGCAGGGGAGCAGATGACACAGAAGATGCTACAGCTGCTTGGTACAGCTGCTCTACTATTTCCTTTGCTTCAGAGGGGGCAAATGTGTTTAGAAATGAAAGGCAAGGGGGATAAGAACAATGTACCTCCCATTTCTAGCCAACTGGAATATAATCTTTATTTTAAAGCTCATCCTGTTCTCCTGAGGTAGCTATTTTTAGGGTTCAAAAATAGGCAAAATAACTAACCACCATACCCCATACACTTCTTAGTGGTAAGCACAATTGGGTCCTCCCAAATTACTGAGAGCACATTGTAATTTCTAAGGCAACTTCTAAGGACAAATTTATATAGTTGGAGCCATAACATTAGAAATGGTAGCAATTTAGTAATATGATAGTTTATGACCTTACTCAACTGTTTCTGAACTCATAAAATGTTTTGTAACATGTAACCTTAATATATATGTGTATATATATATATATATATATATATATATATATATATATATATACTTTAGGCTACATAATTAATGGATTTAGCTCATTATTTCTTGTATTAAACTCAGCAGAAATAAGGGTAGACCTCTAAGATGATTTCCAAGAACTCTAAGCCCTATTGAACTGTATACTATCCTAGGGATTGGCTCTGGTAGACTTGAAATCCTACCCTGATGAGTCTTGGAGTGAAACAGACCTACCTGCATGTGAATCCCAGCTGCACTGTATAACCTCATATGCATTCTCTGTATAAAATCTCTTGGAGATATCATATCAATCTAAAGTTGTCATAAAAGGTTTTTTTGTTTTGTTTTGTTTTATGCTGGAGATTAAATCCGGGGCATTCTATCTCTGAGCTACACTCCAGCCCTTCTCAGTTTTTAGTTTGCAACAGGATCTTGCTAAATTACTGAGGGTCTCTCTAAGTTGCTGAGGGTGGTCTCAATGCTGTGATCCTCTTGACTCAGCCAAAAATACTGGGATAACAGATGTGTGCCACTGTGCTTGCTAAACAGGAGAGTTTTCAGTCCCTTGAGAGTAGCAAGCATTTATGGTAGAAACAAATCAAAACTACCTTGAGATTTCACCTAACTCTAAAAAAAAAAAAAAGAAAGAAAAAACAAACAAAAAAAGAAATAAGAAATAAAAAAACTAAAAACAAAAAACAAAAAAAAGACAAAAAAAAAAAAAGAGATTTCGCCTAACTCTAATCAGAATGGCAATCATAAAAAACATGAACGACAACAAATGCTGGAGAGGGTGTGGAGAAGTGGGAACCCTAATACATTGTTGGTGGGATTGCAAATTAGTGCAACCACTTTGGAAAACAGTATGGAGGATCTTCAGACGAACAGGAATGAACCTACCATATGATCCAGCAATACCATTTCTGGGTATCTACCCAAAAGAATGGAAACCAAACTATCAGACCGACGCATGTGTATCTATATTTATAGCTGCACAATTGCCAAACTACGGAAACAGTCAAGATGTCCATCGGCAGATGAATGGATTACAAAATTATGGGATATGTACACAATGGAATTTTACTCAGCCATAAAGAAGAACAAAATCATGTTATTTGCAGGGAAATGAATGCAACTGAAAAACATGTTAAGTGAGATTAGTTAGTCACAGAGTAAAAAAGCATATGTTCTCCCTAATATGCGGATGCTAGGGAGAAGATGGGGCATAAGAGGGACTCCAGATGAAAAAGGAGAAACCCTCGATAAGCAAAGAAGTTGACTTAACTGAAGGTGATGGACGGGGGGGGGGGGGGGGGGGATATCCTAATGCACATGATGTACTTTCACAAATATATCAAAGTCAATCACTAAACTGAACTTGAGAAGGAGGGAGGGTGAGGGAATGGGGTGGGACTTGGGGAAGGGGTTAAATGAGAAATGTGTGCATATATGCCTTTATCAGCTTGTACCTAACAAAGATGTATGATTACAATGCACCGATTAGTAAAAAAAAAAATAAAAATATTAAGAATATCAGGGACTGAGAGAAATTGAAAAAGGGGAGGAAGAAAGAAGTAACCGATTGGTTACTAGGCTGTTTTACAGATTAAAAAAATAAACAGGATCATAAATATTTAGTAATTTGCCTAAAGTCACACAGGGGAATCAGAATTCAAATAAAGGTCTGCGAGAGTTCAAAGCTTCCTTCTATTATCAGAGAATGGAATGGAGGTCTCGGAATTTTATAGAGCTCTTCCCTATTAAGGTGTATAAAATTCAGACAGAGAATGTATATTTCATTCATTCAAAAAAGTCTAAGCTACTTCTCAGACTGTATGCCGTCACAGGACAGTGGCAATCTCCTGCTGACTCCACTCAGCCGCTTAGGTTCACTTAAGCTTGCTCCAGGGTCTCTAGCCAGGCCTGAGTGAAGGCCTAGGGCTAATGCTTGCATGATCTCCCAGCTCAATTAATTAGGCATGCCACCAATTCTGAGTGGAGAATCAAGAAGGGACAATAGTACAGAGTATGTTGTTGTCTGAGCAGCCTTAAGGATAATAAACATGATAGTAAGTGTAAAGCACTTAGTTCTGCTGAGATGTGTGTCTTACAAGCATTTTTATAGAACTGACATAATTTCACTGAGCAATTCAACTAACAGAATAATGCTGGCCTTCAGCATGAAGCCACATTTGTATTCGTAATGACTCCACTTTGTTCCTAAAGGTTATCCCATTACTTCCTCACATCTGTCTATTAAAGAGGTAATATCTCTGCATTAAGTCCACATGCTTCTCTCATTCCTACCTTTGTGCCCCTAGCTGATATTGAATTCTCTCTCTAAAATGCCTTGCTTCTCTCTACCCAGCAAACCCTACCCTGTCATTCAAGGACCCTCTCAAAACCAACCTTTTCTTCATTGAGGTTACCTTGAAAACTCCAGACTATCCTGACCATACACAACAAATTCTCCATTCAACATTTTCTTATCTGATTATTTTCATGTAGAACTTGACTGTGAGTAAGCTCTCTGTAAGTTCTCATTATTTCATATTGCAAATGCCCCAGTCACCAAACTGTAAGCATCTTGAAGGTAGAGGCTTTTGTTAACATACTAAAATGACTGGCAGAGATAGCACTATGGCAGTGTTTCCCAATCCCAAATCTATCCTTTTCTTTCTTTTTTTAACTTTGAGGTTATACTGCATGTGAGCTGAGGAGTTCTATCCTTTGATATTCATTGAAATTGGCTCAAATACCATTTCTTTGTGCAGTGGGAGGCCTATGCTCCTTCTTCACTGTTTGAGGATGGGGTGGGGTGGGGAGTGGGGGATTAGTTTACAATTTCTTTTCCTAGTTACCTCTGGGTTCAAGCTCTAGTTTTGTAGAATTACTTCGATGACTAGAAGGAGTATATTGTGTCCCTGAGCCCAACATCTCCTAGACATAGAACTTGGCTCTTTCTCGTGTCAGTAAAAATGCGCTGAGGCAGGAGTGATATCTGTTTAGGAGAAAAGCCAGAAGTAGGCATTTATATCCTAGTTCTTCAAATATTAATACTTCATCATGGGCATTATTTTCTATCAAAGATTTAGAAGAAAAGTACTTTGTATTAATTAACCCTTTATTATATAGAGTAGAATGCTGGAAACTCAATTAGAAATTTCCATTTTGAAGTGACTCTGATTTATTATTTGTGCCATAATAAAAGAATGAGTGAAAATGCTTCTTTATTTTCCATGTAAGCCAGTCTAGTCATTGCTAATTAAACATACATAGATTTTTCCTCAACGATATATACTATTTTCTGTTTCTTTGTCCAAATGGGATGTTTCTTCTTTCTGAGGGGGCAGTGTAACAGGGTGGGTAGGAATATGCTCTAGTTTGAGGATACATGGCTTCAAATCCTATTCTACCACTCACCAATTATGTCACCCTGGACAAATAACTTAATCATTTTAACAAATGGGGATACAAATAATATCTACCATATGTAGAGTAAGTAAATATGTGGAGCCAGGAACAGTGGTGTGAGCCTGTATTTCCAGTACTTGTGAGGCTAACACAGGAGGATTGCAGGTTCAAGGCCAGTCTCAGCAATTTAGCGAGGCTTGCAGCAACTTAGTGAGACTTCTTTCAAAATGAAAAAATAAATAGGGCTGAGGGTGTAGCTCAGAGGTAGAATGCCCTGGTTTAAATCTCCAGTACCACTATGTATATACAAACATGGTGATATAAATAGAGTTTCACAAACAGTAAACACTGTAGGTGTTGATTACCCTTAGCCAGGTGTGGTGGCACATGCCTCAAATCCCAGTACTTGGGAGGTTGAGACAGGAGTCTAGCAGGTTCAAGGATACTCTCGGCAACGTAACAACTCTTAGCAACCTAACAAGACCCTGTTTCAACAAAAAATAAACAAAATAAAATAAAATAAATAGGGCTAAGGTTGTACCTCAGAGGTAGACCACCCCTAGGTTCAATCCCCAGTGCCAAAGGAAGAAGAAAATATGTTGGTTAATCTTCTACTTGGTATCACATGGTTTATTCTACATATGCATTGTTATAGGCAAAATTGAGTCCCTGCCCAAATTCATATGTTGAAGCCCTTAACTCCAGCACTTTAGAACAAGACTTGATTTACCTTTACAGAGGTAATTAAGCCAGATGTGGTGGCACATCCCTGTGGTTGAGGCAGGAGGATCAGGCTGAGGCAGGTAAGAAGCCAGTCTCAGCAAATTAGTGAGACCCTCAGTAACTTAGTGAGACCATGTTTCAAAATAAAAAGTAAAATAGAGCTAGGAGTATAACTCAAAGGTAGGATGCTCTGGGTTCAACCCCTAGTACCAAAACAAATCAAAAACCTAAAAAGGTATTTAAGTTAAAATGGGGCATTTAGGTGGGCCCTAAACCATTAAGACTGGTGTCCACATAAGAAGAGGAAATTAGGACACAACACAGACAGAAGGACAAACCTGTGAGGACACAGCAAGAAGCTGTCTTAGTCTGTGCAGGCTGCTGTAACAAAATACTATAAACTGCCTGGCATATAAACGGCATTTATTTCTCACAATTCTGGAAAGTCCAAGTTCAAGAAACCAGCAGATTTGGTGTCTGCTAAGGATCTAGTTCCTCACAGATGGCACGTTCTTGTTGTGTTCTCACATGGTAGAAGAGGCAAGGGGTCTCTCTAGGGCCTGTTTTATAAGGGAACTAACCCCACTCATAAAGCCTTCTGTCTCCTGATGTGATCACCTTTCAGAGGCCACATTTCCTAGAACAACTGCAATGGGGTTAAGATTTCATATTTTGGAGGACATAAGCATTTAGACCTATCAGTAGCTATCTGCAAGCCAAGAAGAGAGCCTCAGAATAAACCAAACCTGCCAGAACCTTCATCTTGAACTTCTAGCCTCCAGACTGTGAGGAAATATTTTTCTGTTATGTAAGCCATCCAGCTTATGTCAGTCCTAACAAACTAATACACACATCAAAATTAAATATGGTAAAAACAAAATTAAATATGGTGAGAAACTAATGGTTTGTTATGGCATTTTATGACAGCATTAGATTGGTACTATATCTCCAAGAGATTTTATACAGAGAATGCATACAAGGTTATATAGTGCAGCTGGGATTCACATGCAGGTAGGTCTGTTTGACTCCACGACTCATTCTTTCTCCACTACACCATATAACCTTCCCCATTAATTTTCTAAAAACTATAGACTCTCATATGCTGCATTCTCTGATTGATGGGGACTCACCCAATACTTGCTTTCTAATACATACATGTATTTTGTGAATGAGGGGTCATAGGGGACAGGGCATTAAAAAGGTAAGTATCATTTCCAAAGAGTCTTCACATATATGAAGGAAAACAAAATAAAGCAAAGCATAAACATTAAGTGAGGAAATTCTAGTTTTGATAATTCTACAGGCTTGCAATGGAGACAGCCATGGTATACTGGTTTCATACGAATGTGGCATATGTGATTTATATTCTCATATTGCAGTGATCTGATTTGAACCAACAGTCTACAGTTTCTAAAGGATTATAATTTTATAGCTATTGGACCAACCCCAACGTCTAATTTTAGTGCATATCTTGCTCCTGCAGTATTTAATCCTAGTTAAATAAGCAAAGTATGTTCTCTATTGCTAAATGATAGCTCTCCATTTCATTTTGTAACTTTTCCATATCCAAAGTGTGGAATCACAAAAACAGCTACTACCTATGGAGTTATTTTAAGATACCCCATCAAGGCATTTTTCCAACTAATCTATTTAGCAAAAACAAACAAGCAAATAAAGTAATAAGGTAGTCATTTCTTGAATCATCTGCTCTTGATTAAATTACCTCCCAGAAAATGTTCAATTTTTTCATGTGAGCAGTTAACCCACAATTTGTTTTATTTTTGTTAAAAACAGACTGGCTTTGAGCTGAGCGAGATGGCTCACATTTGTAATCCCAGTACTTGGGAGGCTGCGACAGTAAGATCATGGGAGGATCTGAGCAAATAGTGAGACTCTCATCAACTTAGTAAGGCCCTGTTTCAAAATAAAAATTAAAAAATAGGGCTGGGGGTGTAGCTCAGAGGTAAAATACCCCGGGTTCAATCCCCAGTACCAAAACCAAACCCAAACAAAACAAAACAAAACAAAAAATCCAGACTGGCTTTAAAGAGGATAATAGCAAGCAATACCAGTTTTAAAATGTCTCATTGAGAATGGCCATATATAGATTTCTACCACTTCAATTAAAAGAAGACCAAAGATGTGTGAAGGGAATGAATTTTTCTAAGCAGAGCTAAAATGGTTAAACTACTTTGCCCCAGCAAGTACTTCACTACTTTTTTACTATGATAGGAACTTGATTTTCATGACATTTAGATATTTGGGGTTTTGAAATGTGAAAACCCCAATATTCAATCACTCTTTAATCCAGGAATATTTAAAATGCTTCCTGTAAATCACAATGCAAGTCTGCAAGACAGTTAATTGGATTGTTACTGGCAACAGAATGGAAGAGCAAAAGACTGAAATGTGTTTTAAAAAATCTAAGAGAATATAGATAGAACATAGTTTGAGGCAAATAGACAAAAAAATAGAAAGGCTTTTCTTGCCCCTCTTGCCCATGTTCAGGGGTGCTAATTCTCTGGGAAGGTCCCATGTTATTACAAAGATTCTGAAAATCCATATATTCTTCAAAAACAAATAAGGATTGCTTAAAAAAAGAGAAGGATCCTTATCACAAAGGTTAGAAACTGTTGTTCCAGTCCCTCTTTTACTTTGCTTTGTCTGCCTTTTCAGGAAAAGGAGAACAAGAAAAGAAGAGTAGCCAGAGTGGAGGTAGGGAAGATGGAAAAGCACTATTACTGTCCCCATCAATCAGAGCATGCAGAATGGAGTGGAAGCTGAGACACCATTTCTACCTGCTCTAGTCAAGTACTAAGTCATGATGCTCCTGCAGTATTTAATCCTAGTTAAATAAGCAAAGTATGTTCTCTATTGCTTACCATGACTTACCAAAAATAATTACTGTTCATGTATGGGGATGAGATAGATGTTAAAAAACAGGGAAATTCAGAACCAACCAAAGATTATATACTCTATTTTTTGGTATGAATTAAGCAAAATTAATCAACTTTTTGATTCTTAGGAACCATTTCAGGGTCTTAAGGTACTATTTGGATTACTCTTTTTAAAATTTTTTTAGTACTGAGGATTGAACATAGGGGCATTCTGCCTCTGAGTTAAAACCCCAGGCCTATTTAATTTTTTGTTTTGAAATAAGGTCTCACTAAGTTGTGGAGGCCCTCTCTAAGTTGCTGAGGCAAGAACCTGTGATCCTCCTGTCTCTGCCTCCCAAGTACTAAGATTACAGACATACACTACCATGCCAGGCTCTATTCTGATTACTCTTAAAGATATAGGAAAGCAATTTTAATTCTTAGAACTGTTTATTCTGCTCAGTTCAGTTTTATTTTAAATAGCTTTATGCAATTTTTCAAGCTGGGGCAAAGTCCATGCAACCATTGTCAGGTAGGTTTGACTTTTTCCAGTTCTGGTAAGTTGAAAAATACTGATTGATGCAAAATGTTCAAATTAGGTCCAATCCATGATCACAAGCGCCAGGAGTTTGTGCATGCAATGAAGAAGAATTGTCCTCCAAAGAAAATTTTCAACATGTTAAGAACGAATACCAAAGAAACCTGGATGCCTTGACTAATATGTTACCAATGAATGAAACACAATGGAGTGGGGGGGATGGATTTTAACTAAAAAGGTTTTAAAGGGCCAAGCATATTTGTAGCCCATCCTACTTCTTGAAATAGTAACAAATTTCATAATTCACATACTCTATTATTGATCCTAAATTTGCCTTTTCATTCTCTTACAGAAAGGAAATGTAACTCAAGCATAATGCCTCTGGTATAAGATATTACCCATGAGTAAGTTTTTAAAAAATAATAGCTAAAAGAAGTCTTTTGTTTTATTCATAGCTTTTAATCAGCTCAGTAATTCTTACCCCTCATTTGCACATATAATTGGAGGGTGACTGTGTTACTGTATCATCCAAATTTCATTCTGCCACCATCAGCTGTGTTCAAACTTTTAGTGTCTTGGGTCATAATTTCTTGCTTTCTAATAATAGAGGATATATTTATTTTATGTGGGAAAAGAGAGGGGACAGCATGTCTTACATTGATTATTTAAATAAACAGTTAACCTTAAAGGCTTATTTACATCATTAATATCACACCAAAGCTATGAAACCTGAGGAAACTTACAGTCAGCCTCAATAAGTCTTTTTGAGTTGAGTTTTTCAGACTCTTCCTCAAGGAAACTGAGTCTGTGTTTGAGAGCACCATTGTTATTACATTTCATGGGTGCCATTTTGATACAATCATTCTTAGCTTCTCCTACTATTGATATTTATGGTGTTTGAAATACTTTTTCAAAACTTGCCCTAGGTATTTAAAATGTATCTATATAACCCACACACGATAAAAACACACACACACGTACTATTAGTTTTGTTTTTTTTTTTTTTTAGAAAAACATCATTATATATTGTGTTCTAACTTGCTTTTTCACTTAAAATTTATCAGGCACATCCCACCATATACTCAAGGACATTGGCTTTAAACATCTTGGTATACATTCTTAAAAAGTCAAGTATATTGAAATATGTAGAAAACTATACAGTGAACATATGCAGTAAAATTAACCTTTGTTACAATAAAATCCTATGAATTTGATGAGTGCATACAGCCATGCAGTCACCACTAATACCAAGATATAAAATAGTTCCATCACCTACAAAAATTTATGTCCAGTTATAGTTAAGAGACACTTACCCCATCTCTAAGCAGTCATTTATCTGTTTTCTATCCCTATAGTTTTGTTTTTCACCATGCTACTTAAGTGGAATCATGCATTTGCCTTTTCAGTCTGGCTTCTTTTACTTAGCCTAGTACATATGTGATTCATCTATGATATTGCATATATTGGTAGTCTGGTTCTTTTTATTGGTCAGTATTATTCTATGCTATGGATATACATTGTATGTTTGTCAATACATCACCAGTTGAAGGGCAATAGGGTTGTTCCAAGTATTTGTTGATGATGAATAACATAGCTATATGTACTGGGGGTACATATGTAGGAGGGGATTGCTATTAGCAAACATCTTTGATAATGGTTGCAATATATACACACCTTTATTCGTTTTATCAAAAATTTTAAATACTTATATTGTATTAGACAATGAGGATTTAGTAAACATTGTGTTGGTCAGTGTTGGTCCTGTTCCTCATGGAATTTGTTTTTAACCAAAATGCTATTTCATTTTTTTGAGGTGCTGGTGATTGTGGGGCTTTGAGCATGTTAAGCAATTTTTCTACCATGGAGTTAAATCCCCAGTCTCTAAATCCCTATTAATAGACATGTAAGTTATTTTGAATTCTCCTATAATAAATGATGAGAGTTAACTTCAATTCAGTCATTACTGATCATCAGCTACCTGCCTAACATTTTCTGGAAGTTTTTAAGGAAAAAAATGAGCATCTAGGTAGTAGTCGTTGTTGGAAGAGCTGCCTAACTCTAACTAGGGCACTATGTTGGGGTGGGGATATTATTTGCAACCAAGCTCTGGGCAGCTATTGCAGGTTTAGTGTGAAGAACCTAAGATCACCTTTCATATTCCTTGATTAGTAGTTTTTAAATTTTAGTGAACATCAGAGTGACCTATAAGACTGTTAAAACACAGATTCTGGGTCCCATTTCTGATTTAGTAGGACTATCAGGGGCCCAAGAATTTTTATTTTTAATAAGTTCCCGGGAACATAATCTGAGAATGGCTTTTAAGCTATTTTTTGAAGTTTCTGAGCCTGGTATCTTAAATTTGGATGCTCCTTCATCTCCACTGACAAATGCAGAGATCTAGAAGTAGCAATTTTTAAAGTTATTGATGTAGAAGAAATTCTTATAGGCCATTCCTGTGCAATCATCTGACATCTCCAGTTCTTCAGGATTTTATTTTCATTCCTCTTCAGTTACCATTTTTAGGCAGGTTGTTCCCTGAGCTACACTAGTTGGCAAGGGAATTTGTCTCCTGGCACTCTGAGCACCAGCAGTAGCAGCAGTAGGGGATTCTTGCTTGAAGGGTCTCCTGAAGTGGCATCTTAATATCAAATTTGAAAGGTGCTATAGTTTGGATCTTGAATATCCGCCCAAAGGACCAGATGTTAAAGGCCTGGTCCCTAGCCTGAGGTGCTACTGGGAGGTAGTAGAGCATTTAGGAGGTGGGGCCCAGTGGGAGATTTTAGGTCATGGGAGTATGCCCTTAGAAGGGCTTGTGGGACACTGGTCTCTTCCTTTCTTTGCTTCCTGGCCACCATGAGTTTAGCAGCTTGCTCCACCATGTGCTCCCCACCATGATGTGCTGCCTCACCACAGGCCCAAAGGCAATGCATTGGGCCAAGAGACCATAGACTGAAATAAAACTTTAATTTTTTTGGGGGGGAGGGGTACTGGGGATTGAATCCAAGGGCACTCTACCACTGAATCACATCCCAAGCCCTTTTTATTCTTCAAGACAGGTTCTCGCTAAGTTGCCAAAGATGGCCTTGAACTTGCCATCCTCCTGCCTCAGTCTCCCAAGTAGCTGGGTTACAGGCATGCACGACTGAGCCCAGCTAAAACTTTCCTCTGTTTAAGCTGACTATCTCTGGTAATTTTCACAGTAACTAAAAGCTGACTTAACACACTGGGTTTCCTACTACAGGATCCTTTGGAATTTCACCTGAAATTTCAGAAGAGCTGGAGGGGGTAGGGTTGGGGGCAGTGAATATGCTTAGTCTGAACTTGGGACTCTTGGGGATATGAGCTAGCTCTGATTGATGCAGGGGCCTGATCCAACAGGCAAAGGAGCCACAGTTGCTTCAAGTTGCTGGTGAGTATAAAGCAAATTGAACAAAACACTTTGTGGTTTTCTTCCTTAGCTACTTTGGTGAATGGGCTCAATTAAGGTATCCAGTTTTGTTCTAAGAAGATATAGAAAACTTAAACTGACCAATAGCAATCAAAGAGATAGAAATAGCAATAAAGAGTTTACCATCAAACAAAAGTCCAGGGCCAGATGGTTTTCCAAATGAATTTTATAAAACATTTATAGAAGAGCTAATCCAGTTTCACCATTCAGTTAGCTCCCCCACTAACTAGTTCTTGTGATATTTCCCATTCTGTAAAATGGGGACAACACTCCCACCTCTCAGGATTCCTGTAAGGATGAATATAGTAACACAAAAGAGAGAGAGAGTAGACTGCTCTCTCTCTCTAATGGAGTGTGGATCTGTGAGGAAGCTGTTATACACCATGATGCAAGAAGTTTAGTCAACTCATCAAAGTGTGCAGACTCTCTATGGATATAGGGATACTAACATTCACTTTGGATATGAGGTAAGTAGTGTGGGGAGCCTGCTATTAAGTCACTCACACAGGTATGCATTCTCTGGAGGGTATATAAGATTGGAGACTATATTAGCTGATAGGATAACTACCACACCACACTAGCATTTGAAGTCTAAAATGATCTAGTATAGCTGGGCATGGTGGCACATGCTTGTAATCCCAGTACTTAGGAGGCTGAGACAAGAGGATTGCGGTTTGTGGCCGGCCTCAGCTACTTAGTGACGCTCTCTGCAACTTAGTGAGACTCTGTTTCAAAATAAGGAATAAAAATAGGGCTAGGGCTATAGCTTGGAGATAGAATGCCCCTGGGTTCAATTGCCAGTTCTGCAAACAAAACAAAGAAACAAAATATCTAGTATGATTATTCACAATATGGAACTTTTTTTTTAGAGTATAAGGAGTAGGGGTGATTTATTTCAATCAAATTCATTTTACAGATTATCCTGAGAAGTTTTCAGTCACCTACTAAGGGTCATAAAACATTAATAATATTTAGGGTTCTTAATTCCGTATGGTCTCATTTTCATTTACTCTTTCTGAATCTTTTTTCTCTTTTGCTCTGTCCATGAAGTGCTGCACTGTAGCTCTTTACATTTTACGTATGTCCAAAATGAGGAGAAATTCATTAAAACAGTTTTGTGCCTTAGAAGTCTTGCTTAGAGAAAGATTTTGGAAGAGTGAGAATTTAAGGTCAAATTGGAAGAGTGGAAGTATAGGTTGGCATACCAAAAGCAGTGGAGCTCACCTTTCTGCATCCATCTGTCATTCCCAGATACTGCTTACAGGTTCATTATAAGCATTATTCCAACAACCAGATTTTAGTTTATTGGCACTTCAGCACCTGTATTTATATTCCAATTTTATGTTTTAACACTCTGGAATCTTTTCTTGTTATCTTAGGCATGTCCTAGTGGAAAGATTTTTCTTCTTATGTCAGAAACTTACTCAAAGAAGAAAATAATCAAGAGCCTACTTTTTAAAAATTCTGTAAATTATAAACCTTAAATACATCATAGATTATTTATTTTATAAAGGAAGGTTTCTGTTACTTTTAAGGTCATTTTTTAAAGCAGAAAAACAAACTCCACTAGTAGAGGAAGTGATAAAATAACTTCAGAATGGTATGCACAGAGTACACTCTCATACACCTACACAACCCTACATCCTTCTCTTAAATTCCTGCTACTTTCACTGAATGAGCTAGGGACTAGTCACAGACATGATCCTTGTTATAGGAGATCTTGTGTCCCCAACTCTCCCTAGCAGAGGAAAAATTTCAGAATGATATATACAGGTACATTTCTGTCTTCTGTGAGCTTCTGCTACTTTTGCTGAGGAAACTAAGGACTCATCATCACAGACATGATCCCTACTGCAGGACAGCTTGATTTCCCATCACAGAAGAAGGTGGGTGGTGATGTTCCTAGTATTTCAGTTGCAAAGAAGGTGCTTTCTTGTTGAAATAATCTGTGTGTGTGTGTGTGTGTGTGTGTGTGTGTGTGTGTGTACTCGCGCGTGAGTGTGAGTGCTACAGGTGATTTAATCCAGGAGAATTTTATCTCTGAGCTACATCTCCAGCCTTAGTTTATTATTTTTTTTATTTTGAAACAGGGTCTCACTGAGTTGCTGAGGCCAGCCTCAAACCTGCGATCCTCTTATCTCTCCTTCCCAAGTACTGGGATTACAGGCCTGTGCCACTATATCCAGCTTCACTGACATAATTCTTTTATATAGTAGGTAAATTTCCTTTAATTCTGATGAATTAAATAAGTTACTAAGAGTTGGTCCCAAAAGCTAACACAATTGTAGGTCCAAAAATAGACTGACCACCAATAAGCTTTTTTTGTCTGTGTCTATATGTGTGTGGCATTAGGGGTTGAACCCAGAGGAGTTCTACCACTAAGCTACACTCCTAGCCTTTTTCTATTTTTTATTTTTGAAACAGGGTTTCACTAAGATAACATGCACTTGCCTTGAATCTGTGATTCTCTTGTCTTAATCTCCCAAGTACTGCAATTAAAGGCATGCACTAGTATGCTAGGCACCAACAACCTTGAAATACAACCTGTCATAGGTTGGAAATAGTTAGATATTTAAAACTTCTGATTTATACAAATTTTTTCAAGTATGCATTAAACAATTAGCATTTGAGTTCCTAAACATTTGTTGCATAAATAATCATAGTACCTGTATTAACATATCAATAAAAGCTCTAATATAACTTGGAGGATTTCATTCTACTCTTTGCTTGGCTTCTGTACATGTTTGAAACTTTTCATAATAAGAATGTTTAAAAACCCCTTAAAACATAAATTTCAAAAATGCCCAAAGATCAACCTAGGACAAAATTGAGTGGCATTGCATTAATCTCTAATAAAAAGTAAAAACTTGAATTTTGAATTGTATACATAATAGATAGCAAACCAGCTATTAAAATGTTGACAACATTTAAAATAATGCATCTAAGCCAGGCGTGGTGGTGCATGCTTGTAATCCCAGCATTTGGGAGGCTGAGACCAGAGGATCCAGGTTCGCGGCCAGCCTCAGCTATCTAGGGAGGCACTCCGCAACTTAGTGAGACTCAGTTTCAAAATAAAGAATAAAAAACAGGGCTGGGGGTATAGTTCGAAGGTAGAATGCCCCTGAGTTCAATCCCCAGTCCTGCAAAAAAAAAAAAAAAAAAAAAAAAAAAAAAAAGCATCTAAGCTGGGTGTAGTGGCATATGCTTGTAATCCTAGCACTTGGGAGCCTGAGACTGGAAGATCACAGGTTGACAGCCTCAGCAACCTCACGAAGCTCTCAGCAACCTACTAAGACGTTTCCAAATAAGAAATAAAATTGGGCTAGGGTGTAGCTTGGAGGTAGAATACCTCTGGGTTCAATCCTCAGTACCAAAAAAAAAAAAAAAAGCATCTATTTTGGATTTTCCAAAATCTCACATCATTGTTACTCAAAATTAGGAATGTTTTCCAAAGGCCTAGGAATGACATTTTAAAATAAAGCTGGGCGTGGTGGCGCACACTTGTAATCCCTGTACTTGGAAGGCTGAGACCCGAGGACTCAGCCTCAGCTACTTAGTGAGGCCCTCTGCAACTTAGTGAGACCTTGTTTCAAAATAAAGAATAAAAAATAAGACTAGGGGTGTAGCTCGGAGGTAGAATGCCCCTGAGTTCAATCCCCAGTGCCAAAAACAAAATAAAACAAACCATTATACAACATAAAGTAAAACTAAATTGAGGCAGAACTTACTAAATTGGATGCAAAAAAAGATCTTTATAAGTCTCTGAAGAGATTATTTTAGATTTTACTTTGTTTTAATCTTAACTCTGATATTAAATGATTTAACTACTGATTAGTGTTTTAAGAAGCATATAAGCAAAGTATATATCCTCATCACTTTTCAAATAAAATGACTTTTATATATTTCCATTATATTTTAAAGTGTCTAAAAACCCACTGCAACTGATAAAGAGAAAATTCCTTCCTTCCTTCTTTCCTTCCCTCCCTCTCTCCCTCCTTCTTTCTTTCCGTTACTGGGAGTTGAACCCAGAGGCATTCTACCCTTGAGTTACACCCCCTGTCCAATTTTATTTATTTGGAAACAGGGTCTCACTAGGTTGATGAGAGTCTCACTACTTGCTAAGGCTGTCCTCGAACATGTGATCCTCCTGTCTTAGTCTCCCAAGTACAGAAATTACAGGTGTGTTCCACCACGCCCAGCGCTAAATTCATCTTTTAAAAAGCATCTTTTTAGTTGAGCATGGTGGTTCACGCCTGTAATCCCAGTACTTGGGATGCTGAGACAAGAGGATTGTAGGTTCAAAGTCAGTCTCAGTAACTTAGTAAGACTCTCAGCAACCTAGTGAGACCCTGTTCCTAAATTAAAAATAAAATAGAGCCAGGCGTAGTGGCGCACCTTGTAATCCCAGCATTTGAGAGGCTGAGAACAGAGGATCCGGGTTCCTGGCCAGCCTCAGCTACTTAGTGAGGCCCTCCGCAACTTAGTGAGACCCTGTTTCAAAATAAAGAATAAAAAATAGGACTAGGGGTATAGCTCAGAGGTAGAATACCCTTGAGTTCAATCTCCAGTATCACAAAAATAAATAAATAAGTAAATAAATAAATAAAATAGGGCTGGGGTGTAGCTCAGAGGTAGAATGCCTTTGGGTTCAATCCCCAGCACTGCAATAAACAAATAAGTAAATAATAAAAAGCATCTTTTTAGTATACTTCTTTAAAATATAGCTTAATAGAAATCTACATTTGGCTAAAGTATAATTTTATTAAATTCAGAGTTGAAACATTTGCTTGTTAGATATTTACAGTCAACTAATAAGTTTTCTATAACATACTTTCATGTCTTTTACAAACAAAATATTTAAAATTCCCACAATGGCATGATATAAAAGAAAGCAATAATTATAGGAAACAAAATAATAAATGAAATATGATATGCCTCCTGCTATGTACCTATGAGTTGTACAGAATAATCATTACAACAGATGTCCTTAGAGAACAAAGGAGAATGGGAAAATATAAAGGTGGGGGAAGGCATGAAAGATATTTTCTGTTATCTTCTACTGTGTGGTCTTTCACTACACTATTTAAACAGAAAAAGGTCTCCTCAAGGGCAAGTTCTGTTTCAAATGTCCCCTTACCCTCCTGACTACAGAATAATGTGTTTGTGTAGTATATGATTACACCAGACAAGAGTGTGAACACATGTGATTTACTCAATGATCCTATTCTGCTTCCTTTTAAAGATAAAGAATGCATTTAAGTTGATTGTATAGGAGACAGTAGTAATTCCTTAGAAAGCTCCATTCGAACAGGATAATACTATCTATTTTAAAACATTATGAGCAAAGTCATTTTTGGGGTCTTCGTTTTCTTTCCAGATAACAACATCAATTAATGCTTTCATTTATTTTAAGAGAAAAACATAACACGTGAGTAATTATTTTTAATAGTTTTAATTTTTCTTTGTATAAGCAAAATGTCCCCCTAAAACATTCACTTTCCCAAGAATCTTGCAAATAACTTTAAAAAAATCTGTGTAAGGTGTAAGAAACCACTAAGATTAATATACAACTACCACCACAGCTCCTAACAGGAGGCCAGACCAAGACACAGATCTCACGAAAACAAGCTGCTCACATTCCCACAATGCAACCCCCTGGGAGGAATCTTGTCTTCTTTAACTTGCTGGGTGGCAGAGCCCACAGGAATTACTCAAACTATGAAAATCCCAAAGCAAGGACCTAGGGGGAAATGAAACAAATATGACTTGAGCATAATTATTTTCTTGTAATAACAATAAAGAAAACAACCTTAAATGGTAAAGGTTCTGTAAGCTTCAACTTCAACAGGTAAATAATTTTATATTTATTTACTAAACATAGCATTTATTAGCTAAGAAGGAAAATACCCAATGTATACTTGCCATTTTTTTTACAATAATATTCTCTAAGGCATGATTATTGATTATAGATACATTTCAGTGGTATTTAAAATAGTAAAAACCCAGCAAACATTTGAAGGTTTACTATCTGCCAGACATATTATTGCAGGTATTTCACCTGCTTATTCCACTTACTCCTAACAATAAACATGTCAGGTGAGAACACTATTACTATTTTAAAAACAAAAAGCTAAGGCATGAGGAAATTACTTGGCCAAGATCACACAACTGGAATTCAAAACCAGGTACCCTGTCTTCAGAACTATTGCTTTTAATTTAGCTCCAGTTCTGTAATATAAAATTAGATATTAAACACCATTATCATACAGAACTATTCCTCCAAGGCTATAAAGTCTGAGTTTCTTTGTGAACTTTCACCTCTCTGACTCCTGCCTGCTAGACTCTCAGTCCCTCCCAATTCATCTTTTGGTTTCAACTGCTTTCCTGAAAGCCCAGATTCTAGTCATTTCAAATATGTTTGAATCTCTTGCCCAGCATTCTTCTGAGACCAAATAAAGGTGGTCAATGTAACAGCAATCTCTATTACTTCTTCCTAGCAGTAAAACATTACTGCTGATCTCTTATGTGTGTTTGTGTGTGGTACTGGGGATTGAACACAGGGGCATTCTACCTCTGGGCTATACTACCAGCTCTATTTTATTTTTTGTCTTGGAACAGGGTTTCACTGCGTTGTTGAGGGGTTCACTAAGTTGCTGAGGCTCTCACTAAATTGCTGAGGCTGGCTTCAAACCTGTGATCCTCCTGTCTCAGCCTCCAAGTATTGGGATTACACATGTGCACCACCATACCTAGCTATTACTGCTGATTTTACACCACCACCACCATCCCCACCCCATGTCAGAAAAAAATCACACTGCCAGTTTTTAACTGGGTCTTCACTACTGCTCAGCAATCCTTTCATTGACACTTTACAGCATTCATAACAGCTGTTTCAACTTTTTCCAGGACTAAATCCTCAAATGCACCCATCTAGATATCTCTTTGCAGATTATCAAACAATTTATTTATTTAAAATCCATTGAAAGTAGGATTGCCAGATAAAATACAGAATGCCTAGCTAAATTTGAATTTCAAGCAATCAAAGAATATTGTATAAGTATGTTCCCAAAATTGCATTATAGAAATACTTCAGTGGAACTTAAGGTAAACAATAGCAAATATAGAGCCAGGTGTGGTGGCGCATGCTTGTAATCCCAGCATTTGGGAGGCTGAGACTGGAGGATCCAGGTTCGTGGCCAGCCTCAGCTACCTAGTGAGGCGCTCTGCAACTTAGTGAGACCCTGTTTCAAAATAAAGAATAAAAAATAGGGCTGGGAGTATAGCTCGGAGGTAGAATGCCCCTGAGTTCAATTCCCAGTACTGCAAAAAAAAAAAAAAAAAAAAGTATTCATTGTTTACCTGAAATTCAAATTTAACTGGATATCCAGTATTTTAATATGCTAAATTAAATCTAATTAAATTCCCTTCTTTAAATCCCAAACATGTACTTCTTCTTTTCATAGGTTAATTCTCTGACCTAATGTATTAGTCATCTTTCCGTCATTATATGAAATACCTGAGACAATTAACATATAAAGAGAAAAGGCTTATTTTTGCCCAGGGTCATAGAGGTTCTAATCTAAAATTCACAGCCTCAGTGCTTTGCATGTGCCACAAGCGTGGCAGGCACATCAAGGCAGGAGCCCATGGTAGAATAAAACATTGTTATCATGAGTCAGGAAACAGGGAGACTGAGACTATGGACCCACAATCTCCTTCAAGGGCATGCCCCCAGTGATCCAAGTACCTCTCACCAGGATCTACTCTCAAAGGTTCTACCAGTTCCCTATAGTGCCACCTTGGGAATCAAACCCTGGAATGGGACTTTGGGGAATACTCACCCAAACCATAGCACTTATGTTACTGATCTTCCTCCTTATTCCATTTTGTTCTCATTTATTGAACAATTATTATATTTTGTTCTCATATATTCTTTGCCTTTCCTTGAACACATGTCCTTTGCCATGCCATTTTACAATTTCTCTAAAGAGGTGAATCCTATTTCCCCACCCATTGAATATGGGTTTGACCAAGTAAACTGCTTTGGTCAACAGAATGAAGCAGAAGTGCCAGTGTGTTAGGCTGGAGTCTAGGTCTCAAGAATTTGTCTATTTGTCATATTAAATACTTTCCCCATCTTCATGAGAAAAATATGCCAAGCAAGCCAGATATTCCCAGGAGGAGGATGATAGATAAGTGAAAGAGTCTAGAGCAACACTGTCTAGAGCAAAGCTCTCAATAGATTTGCAGATGTATAAGCATGCCCAGCTGAGCTCACCAACCCTCAGACATGTAAGCTATAATGGTAATTATTGTCTTAAACCACTGTTTTAGAGTGCTTGTTACACAGCAAAAGCTAATTTAAACATATACCTTAAAAATTATCCTGACTTTATTATTCCAACTTACTTTCTTGTACTCCCACACTGCTGCAAAAAAGTATCCTTCATATTTGCCTTAATTGTCTTGCCACTTGTTCTTGTCTATACCAAGTTCTCCCCACCTCCCTTGCCTCTCTCTTTTCTTTTTGAGACAGTATCTTTGTTTTTGAGACAGGATCTAAGCCAGGCTGATTTAGAATTCCTGAGCTCAAGTGATTCTCCTTCCTTAGCCTTCCAAGGAGCTGAGACTATAGGTGTGCACTACTGTACCTGGATTGTATTAATTCTTATTTAACTGATACCAAAATAATTTCCTAATAGTCAGTACTATAGCTTTGCCACTTTCCTCATCTATCTAACTGCAGATTACTTGATTACTTCACATCACTGTAAAGTTTCTCCCCCCCCCCTTTTAAACTGCACTATTTATTTTTATTTTTTGGTACTGGGGATTGAACCAGGGACATTCTATCTCTGAGCTACACCCCAAACCCTTTTTAAAATTTTGACAGTTGCTGAGGCTGGCCTTGAATCGGCGATCCTGCAGTCTCAGGCTCTCAAGTACTGGGATTATAGGTGTGCACCTGTTTGTATGCCACTGTCTTTATTTCTTTGATTGCTACATATACTTCAGGGGTTCATCGTCTCTTTTCCACTCTTCTGGAAGTTTATTCATTTCCCCAAAAGTGATTATTATATGTTTGACTCACACATCTTTATCTCTACTTTTAATCTCTCTTTTAAACTCTAGTTCAGTTGGTTCTCAAATTATATTATGTACTAGAATCACTCAGAGGGCTTGTTAATATTCTGATTGCTGGGTCCCCACCTTCAGAGTTTTATATTCAATAGATCTGGGGTGGGGCCTGAGAATCTGCATTTCTGACAAGTTGTCAGGTGATGCTGATGCTGCATCAATGACCACATTTTGAGAACCCTCTTCCATATTTCAAACTATCTAGCAGTCTCCACTTGATTATTCATAAGCACCTCAAATATCACATACAGTGTCAACTAAGGTGTTTTTTTTTTTTTTTTTTGATTGAACTCCCAGTAACCAATATGGGCTAACTAAAGCAAAACAAAAAATTCATCAAGGAGCTCATAGAATCAAGATGAAGGTTACAGATCCATGCTCCAAGTAAGAAAGGAACCAGAAAAGAGACTACTTGACAGTAAGAGCATTGCTTCTAAGTCTGAAGAAGTAGAACGAGTTTATGTTTTTTAGATCTCTGTTTGATTCAATTCCAAACAGGAGGCACCAACCCATCCCTATTAGTACCAGGGCAGTAAGGATTATGAAGGAAGCAGTCACAATGGACTCCTTTTCCTTTCATACAGTCTTAGTTCAGGTCCTCATAAACAAGCAAGTGGATTATTACAACAGCCTCTTCACTAGTTTTCTTGCCCCTAATACAACCTTCAATTCACTTTGCACATCATCTCCAGTTATCTCTTTAAGACACATATAATTTTCTTCTTTGGTTGTCTGGTGCAGTATTGCTGTCTTATCTCATTTTAGGTTACAAATTGCTTTTCTTTATATACAAGTGCTAGGGATATTTTTGAGTTAGCTGACTCAAAAAATGCCAATGTAGTTTTAGAGGGTAGGGAATACATACCATTGTAAAATGAAGACCTAATCCTCTAGTAACCAGGCAAAGGTCACAAATGAAGTACCCAAATTTTTCATAAAGACCCCTCTAGAAGCTTTTAAGAAATTAATGTCTCTAACTAGACTGAAAACTCCTTTCCTCATGGCAAGGACTAAGTCTGCATTGCATCCCCAGAGTCTAGCACAGTGCCTCACACACATCAGGTACTCAATGAAATGAACAGTCTTCATCGCCAGGTCGTCATTACTTTGCATTACTAGTCTGCAGTATCTTCCTGCCTTTCACCCTACCACCAAATCCTTCCTGTGTATCACTGCTAAATCAAGCCAATTATCATTTCCTTCTCACAACCTCTGGACTCCCGAATACATGATTACCAACTCTAAACTCTTCAGTATTTAAAAGCCTTCCATGACCTGGTTCTAACCAATTTTTCTAGGTGTTATAGTTTAGAATATAGAATGTTCCCTGGATCCGGGCGTGGTGGCGCACACTTGTAATCCCAGTACTTGGGAGGCTGAGACACGAGGATCCAGATTCACGGACAGCCTTAGCTACTTAGTGAGGCCCTCTGCAACTTAGTGAGACCCTGTTTCAAAATAAAGAATAAAAAATAGGGCTGGGGGTATAGCTTGGAGATGGAATGCCCGGAGTTCAATCCTTAGTACCACAAAAAAAAAAAAAAAAAAAAAGATAAAATGTTCCCTGGAAGAGCTCATGTATTGACAATACAAAATGTTCAGAAGTGAAACAATTAAATGGCAAGGGCTCTAATCTTATCAATGGATAAATCCATTGATGGATTAATGGACTTACTGGGTGGTAAGGTAGGCAGGTAGGGTGTGGCTGGAGGAGGTAGGTCACTGGGGAAGTGGCCAAAGGGACCATATATTTGCCCCTCTTGCCTTCCCTTTGCTTTCTTTCTGTTTCCCAACACCATGCCCTGAGCTCCACAGACTTGACCTGGCCTAACATGAACTGAAACCTCCAGAACTGTGAGCGAATAAATCTTCCTTCCTCTAAGTTGTGGTCATCAGGTATTTTGAGTCACTGCAGTGAGGATGCTGACTGAAACACTGAGCTTTCTCCTTTACTTGTACTCCTCACCCTATTAATCAGTCTGGAAGAATGCAACTTCTTTAACATAATTACTTTCTCTGTTCTTGTTGGTTCTACTCTTTGGACTATGTGTTTCCCCTACTCTGATTTCAAAATCTAATTAAGATGCCATCTGTCAGTGTTCTCAATCTTTTTTCAATCTATGACCTACCACTCTCAGTTCTTGTTGGTTATGTCCCCTTGTATCCCATGATCATTTTCTCCCTGGTTAAGGATCTATTTGAAGTTTTTGTTGATTACTCTCCTGCCTATGTATATACCTTCAAAATAGTTGAACACATTATCTTTAATTATCATTTTGTACTTATTTGTCCTGTCAGATTTTAGGAGCCTAAGGAGCTTTCTATAGCTAATTAATCTTTTCTGCCCAAAACTTCTATAATACTTTACACATAGTCGGTGAGGAGTAAAATCTATTCAACAGATGAATACATGAATGTTTATAACACAGGGCTTGTGTTTGGGGTAGGTCCTCTTGAGGTATCCAGTCAGGGGCTGTTCTAGAAACTTTTGAACTGCTGGAATTAGGGGTTCCAAACATGGCAGCTTGGAACTAGAGTGGGCCTAAATGAAAGATGATCAAGTTGAAGAGAGATTCAAATGCCAGGAAGACAAACAAGCTTCAAGTGAAATGATCCAAAAGGCTGAACCTGAGATGAAGTACCAGGCAGAAACATTATAGAAGCAATAGTTGTTAAATAATAGGTTGATGGAGATCAGAGATGGTGGATTTTGGGGAGGCCTATGCATAGTATTTACCAAAATGATTGATTTGTTGGTAAAATGGAGAATTAGAAGTTGAGTTGGCAGCCATTTATCATCTCTCGTAAGGCAATTCATACATGAAAATAAAATATTTATAATAGCAAATATGGAGAAATTAAATAGAACCTGCTTTGAGACGTGGTTTTAATTTGAATTCCATTTTCTTGCTTCTGCCCTGTCATTTAATTTGTTTCACACATTTGAACAAGCACACAGGCAAATTCTAATGTATTTTTAATTTCTTTATTTTATGGATTAAGAAAAACATGTTTTAAAGAGATAATATCACAGCACCCAATACCAAACATGAAAGCTCACAACCTTTTTTTCTTTTTGCTATAGTTTTTAGTCTTTTGATCTACCAATCAGTAAAACTATAATAAAAACATTGTACCTAATAACCACTGATTTTCTTTTTGTGTGTGTGTGGTACTATGGATTGGGTGTCCTACCTCTGAGGTATACCTCCAGCCCTACTTTGCTTTTTATTTTTGAAACGGTCTCACAAAGTTGCAGAGGACCTTGCTAAATTGCTGAGGCTGGCTGTGAACCTGTGATCCTTCTGTCTCAGCCTCCCAATTACTGGGTACAGGCATATGCCACCATGCCCAGTGATTTCCTTTTCTCCTCCTCCTCCTCCTCCTCCTCCCTCCTCCTCCTCCTCC
>PVLC010024234.1:0-24762 GCA_004027655.1 Graphiurus murinus
AAAATAAAGGACACAGAAAAACAGGAACAGTCTAGTGCCAAAGTCAGTAGAAGATAGGAGATAATTAAAATCAGAGCAGAAGTCAATAGAATAGAGAACAATAACAACAAACAAAACAAAGTATCAACAAAACAAAAAGCTAGTTCTTTGAAACAATTAACAAGATTGACAAAACCTTAGCCACCCTAACCAAAAGAAAGAGAGAATCAACCCAAATTATTAAAATCGGAAATGGAAAAGGAGATATCACCACAGGAGTTGGAGAAATCCAGAAGATCATTAGAAACTGTTTGGAAAAATTATATTCCAATAAACTGGAAAACATGGAAGAAATCAACAGGTTTCTAGACAAATGCAACCTACATAAATTGAACCATGAAGATATTGAAAACTGTCCTGAACATAGCATGCAAAGTGATAGAAAAGCCAATAAAAAGACTTTCATTAAAGAGAAGACCAGGTCTACTTGGATTCCCAGCTGAATTCTACATAACCTTCATAGAAGATTAAACCCAATATTTTACAAGTTATTCCATGAAATAGAACGAGATAGAATCCTTCCAAACTCCTTGAGGCCAGGATCACCTTAATACCAAAGCCAAATAAAGATCCCTCAAGGAATGAAAATTACAGATGAATATCATTAGTGAACATAGATGCAAAAATTCTAAACAAAATACTACCTATGTGCATTCAAAACCACATCAAGAAATTGTACACCATGACCAACTTGGTTTCCTCCAAGGAAAGTAAGGCTGGTTCAACATATGCAAATTAATACATGTATTCACCACATAAATAGAACTAAGAACAAAAATCACAGAATCATATCAATAGAAAAAGATCTCCCTTGCTCTTGGTTAGCAGAATAAATATTATCAAAATGGCCACTCTATCAAAAGTGATCTACAGAGTCAATATAATCCAGGAAATACAAATAAAATTCAGGAAATAAAAAAAAAACTACACTGAGATTTCATCTAAGCCAAACAGAATGGCAATGATCAAGAAGCCAAAGGGAAATTGGAACCTTTCTATATTATTGGTGCGATTGCAAATTAGTTCAGCCACTATGGAGATCATTGTGGAGATACCTCAGAAAACTGGCAGTGGATTCTTTATATTATTCAGCTATACCACTCTTGGGTATCTTTCCAAAGGGGTTGAAATCAGAGAACTATAGTAATACATGCATACTCATATTAATAACAGCACAATTCACAATAACCAAATTATGGAACCAATTCAAATGTCCATCAACAGATGAATGGATTGCAAAATTATGGGATATACACATAATGGAATTCTACTCAGCAATAAAGAAGAAAAAAATTATGTCATTTACACGAAAATGAAAGGGCCTGGAGAACATTATGTTAAGTGAGATTAGCCAGTCACAGAAAGTGAAGGGACATATGTTTTCTCTAAAATGCACAAGCTAGGGAATTATGAGGCTATAAGAGGGACTTGAGATAATGGAGGAGAAACCTCAGTGGAGCCAGGGAGGGGGTCTATGGGAAGGGAAGGGTAAAGAGTGAGATTCATTGAAGGAATTACTACCATTGGCTATGTGTACATATGTGAAAATACCAATGTCATTCTCACTACTCTGGGGAAGTAGGGAACTGGGGAGAGGCACCAAGTACTGCGTGCATTGTGTCACTGTCAACATGATTTATAGGATGCTATGAGACTCTTATGCACCAATAAAAGCATATAAAAATGAATTTTGTGAAAGAAATCTGCAATTTGATAGAATGTTTACCTACATGAAGTCTAAATTTCCTCCAGTATTAGGATTAAAATGTGATGGCCTTGTACATTGCAGATATGGTAAGAACATTCGAGACATTGTTTATACCATCACATAAGATACTTTCCATGTGTTTTCATTTTTCAAAGCACATCCTGCATTGAGGCTCTATTACTATAGCCTCACATCATAATATAGTTTGTAATTATTGTGACATACATGCACACATCACTTGGTGGTTTTCCTCTGGCTCCCACCTCACTCTCCTTCTTCCCCACACAGGATATTGAGATTTAATTGGTATTCTCACATCTGTACATAATCTCAAGGGAATTGATTTCTTCATTTATTCCCCCTTTCCTCTATTCTCTTCAAGACCACCTTCCTGGCTCCACTGGAGTTTCTTCTCCATTATCTAAGTCCCTTTGATTTCTCAATTATTTCCCAGCTTCCAAATATTAGAGAAAACATATGACCCTTCACTATCTGTGATTAACTAATCTCACTTAACATAATGTTCTTCAGGTCTATTCATTTTCTTGCAAATTGCATAATTTTGTTCTTCTTTATAATTATTTCATATCATTCCATATTTCTTGGATGTTTTAGTCATGTTGTTTTATTGTCTTCTCTATATTGTTGACTTTGTGGTCAGTTTTGAATGAGCTGTTTTCCAAGACTGAAACTCTATTTTCCATGTGGTCTAGTTTGCCAGAGATGGTTCCTATTGAAGTCTTTAATTCACTTTAGGACCTCAATTTCTCTATTCATATGTTCTTTCATTTCCTGTACACTTTTTCTAATTTCATTTCTGAGGCCTTTGATCATGTTGAAAATCAAATTATGAATTCTTTGGCATTTTCTGTGCCTCAGTATTTGTTATCTCTATTGTTGATGAATTGTGAGAGTTTATTGTTTCCTTTTTGTTCTGAATTCTCTTGTTTTCAAAATTCTAAGGTTTATATTTCTATTGTTTTGGCATCCTCTATGTGTGAGAATCTTTTGTCTATTTCTCATCCCTGTATAAAAAGGTCTATGTTGAGTGTATATATTTGCCTCAATTAATTTGTCTCATATAATCAGACCTTTGAGTTTGTTCTTCGGAGTTTCTTTAATAAGATATAGTTCTCAGTGCAGGAAAACAGGAGTTTCTAATTGACTAAAGGCCACCAATCCCTCCAGGCCCAAACTCAGGAGGTCAGAGACTATGATGTTCTTTTTAAAGCCTGTTGATTCATGGTTTGGATTTAATACCCCACAGACACCACTGCTGCTCTGCTGGATGCAGACCCATGAAACTCTTCAAAGAGCTGACCTTCAGTCTCTTTAGTTCCTATGCAAAAGCTCAGAAAGGCCAGAAATTATTGTGTTCTGAAATTGTAGCTTGTCTGACTAAGCTTTGATGGCCCAGGACCAGGGATATCATCACTATCTACTTGTTGCAATCATGTGCAGTCTTGCCAGTCACTAGATGTGTGCTCACCAGGTACAAACTCTGCTTTTAGAGAGTGCTGCATTCCCAGCCTGTTGCTATAATCATGTGAATCCCTCCTGGCTCCTTGGATTCCTGCTTTCAGGGCCCAAGCTCTGACAGGAAGAGATTGTATAATTCTGAGCCTAGGATTTGAGTGGTTGAATTATTTAGCCCTAGGAACACTGTGCTGCTTTGTAAAGCTGAGATCATATAGTATCTACTTGGTTTCCAGCATTAGTGTTTGTAGAACCACTGGGCATGAGTTTCACCACTAGGCATGAGTTTCACACTGGGCATGAGTTTCACCACTGGGCATGAGTTTCACCCTGGGCATGAGTTTCACCACTGGGCATGAGTTTATCGACTTCTGAGCTTACAGGACAGTTATTTTGACACACACACACACCACTGCTGGAGGGCCTGTGGTGATTACTGGAGAGCTTGCAGGGGCCCAGTGAACTGCTGACCCAAGCCCCTCCCAACAAGTAACCGTAGAGACTATATGCTAATTCATGTTATGTCAGGCTGTAGTTCCTGTTCCTACCTTTGCAGAGGTGATTTGCAAACTTACAGACTTGTTGGTTCTGTTCACTGCCACCCGAGTCCCTGTTGCCATACTGACTCCCACTGGGATGACTTGTAAACTCATGGTCTTGACAAGCACCGTTGGTATCCCTGCAGGAAAGAAATAGTTCAACTGAAGTCACAGGATTTCAGTGGGTGATTGGCTGGTTGGTCTGTGGATTCACAGTGGTCTTGAAAAGGAGGGTTAGAGCCAATAGTTCCTGGCAGGAAGGGCCTGTCATTTCTAGGCCCAAGTTCAGCTGCAGCCACAGGAGTTTGCTGGGTGATTTGACTAGCTGGTTGGGGAAACCACATTCTTGAGATATTTGTGCATGAGAAGAATTTGATTGCTTTTAATGATGGTTTTCTGCAATTACTGGCTCAACAAGAGACTGCTTTTTCTTTGCTGGAGTTGGTCTCTGAGAGTTGCCAGGTCCTGGCACCTACTAGCCCTGGTGCAGGCTCACTAAGCTAGACATTTCTATATTTTATTGATTTTTGTAGTATTATTTCTATAGATTCCTTAGAGGTAGGTTAAATACTTAAACTCAATTGTGTATTTGTAATTTGTTTCTTTATGCTTTTATTCTATATACTTTTACTTTATGCAAGTCAAAGATCTGCTATTCTCTATCTGCATTACCTACTCTGTTGTTACAGTTTCTCATCACATTTCTCTCAATACGTTTGTAATTTCAGATATTTCAGTTTTCAGTTCTATAATTTTTCAGACTCTTTTAGGTATCTCTATATCAATTCTCCATTTTGCATTGATTATGGTCACTTCACCTATTTCTAGAATATATTTCATAATATCTGTTATTGTGTTCTTAGCTGCCAGTTACTATGTGGGCTTGCCAAGATGGTGTCTGTCTCCACTCTCCACTGTCCACTCACCAAATGAGACACAGGGAGTTCTTTTCAGTCCCTTGCTTTCTGTGCTGTTTCCAATTCCACCATGTTTTAATTGTCTTTCTTCTGTTGAGTTCTAACTGGTTTTCTTTTGCCAAGAAACAGTCTTCCTACTGGTTGAGTTCCTAGTCTTGGAGCAACTTAAACACACTGTCTTCCTCTATTCCACCATTTTTAACCCCTAATACTCAATTTGTATTTCTATGCTATTTTTTTTCCTACTGAGTCATGCAAACTATTATGTGAAAATGACTTGACTTTTGAGTTTATACAGTTGAAGCTAATTATTACATTTTAATGTCTTAGAATTATGTACAAAAATTATAATATATTAAATAATTTTTATTTTTAATATTATAAACCAAATTTTTTTTTGCGGTACTGGGGGTTGAACTCAGCAGCATTCTACCTCTGAGCTACACCCCCAGTCCTATTTTTCATCCTTTATTTTGAAGCAGGGTCTCACTAAGTTGCAGAGTACTTCACTAGGTAGCTGAGGCAGGCTGCGAACCCAGATCCTCTGGTCTCAGCCTCCCAAATGCTGGGATTACAAGTGTGCTCCACCACACCCGGCCAAAATTTAATTTTTTAAGTAATCAAATTTATAATATAGGTAGGGAGTAGTGACATGCTATCTAATAAAATAATAAACCATATTGTAATTTTTTCAAATATGTATATTCTTCACTTTTCTGGAGATTAAACAGCCAAATATCTTCATAATGGCAGAAAAAAATGTAAATAAACATATTGTAAATTTGAATGAACTTTGGATTGAAATGTTATATTTTAATGAAAATATCATTTGTCACATTTTTGCCTTATTCTTTTGACAATTTTTCACTATAAAGAAAATAAGCAAATGTAATCACCCTAAGAAAATTTTAATAGAGGATACCTACAATGACAAAATTGTCTTTTTTGAGAAGATAAACCATTTGAAAGTCACACACTCCATATTAGCTATTTGAATTTTATCTCTAGTGGCATTGCACAAGAATGGAGCAGTCAAAATAGTATAGTTATAGTGGCTACTGTATGACAGTCACCATATAAAAATTATATATATATAATATTATATTACAAAATTCTCCAGGAACACTTTAGCTAATTTATTTTATGCTCTCTCTCCTTACCATTTTATGGATAAAAACATTGAGGTTAGGACAAATAAGAATTCTTTTGTTATATGTCAAGCAGGTGTCTTGATTCTTAATAACTGCAGTAAAGAGTGAAAGTTTTCTGATAGGGAAGGACAGTAATTAACTTAAGAGAAGACTGAACAAATGGTAGCTTAGGCTAAGTGTTAGATATCATTCCAAAGATGATAAAGAACTATTTTAGGGATGTAAAAATTGAGTTGCACAATTACATTTTAATGAACAAGTTAGAAAGTCCCATCATATTTAAAAGTGATAAGTGCTACTAAGAAAATAAAGCAGATAATAGGACCAAATGACAAATGGGGGTGACTTTGGGGAGCTTAATTTGAATATTATAGTTAAAAGGAATTTTTTGAGGATATAACTTTTGAATAGAAACTTTAATCAAAAAGACATTTTAGTTGAGACCTAAACATTGAAAATGAATAAGTCACATGAAATATTTGTGCAAGAAAGTTGTAAGTAGTGGTCAGGGCAAGATCAAATATGCTGAGACTATAAAATTTTAGTGTACTTTTTCAATACAAGCAATATACCTAGTGTACTTGATGCATAGTGCAAGTGAGGAAACCTGGCAGGATATGATGTCTAAAATGAAAGGCAGTGTCTAGTGTATATCATTTTGACAGCATATTTAGGAGTTTGAATTCCATTCTAATAGCAGTGAGTGGAAATCCATTCGAATGATGGTTCTCAGTGATTCTCTTTGCTTGAGCCATTAGATATATGATGGACATTTCAATCAGAAGAAATAGCACACACTTAAGCATAGGAAGGTTAGTAACAGAGAAAATCATTTGAACTTTGAATATATTAAGTCTTATATGCCTTTGTGGCCATGACCTGGTGATCTCCCAAGGAGAAGCCACATACTTTGTGAATCTGAACTCATGGAAGGAAGTAGTTGTGATCAAACCAGTGAACAAATATAAAAGGAAAGAAGCATGCGGATGAAATTCTCAGGGATCCAATTTTAGAGGTATAAAGAGAAATAGAGAGTTAATTGTCAAAGTGATAGAAGAATATCTGGAGTGTGTAGGTGGAGGAGTAGAGAGAAGTAAAACTTCAAGAAGATAATATAAAAGCTATCAAAAGCTAAAGAAATTTCAAATTAGATGAGACTTAAATATTATTTACTTATATTAGCAATGGATTGAGGATCCAGAGTGAGTGTCAGTATTTTAGGAAGGCACACGTCTTAAAAATATTCATAAAGTGGCATCTCTTCAGAAAACTTTCAGAACATTTAGAGCTTTATAAGATGATCCACAGGATTTCTGCATCTGACTCAGTAAGGTGGTGAACATAGGACAAGGTTGGTAAGAGCTGCTCTCTGCCCTGGAAATGTAGCAAGCCTGTGCATGTCTTAATCTTTTGTTTTGTTTTGGCTTTTTGATACCAGAGTTGAACCCAGGGGAATTCTACATTCAATGTACATCTCCAGAACTTTTTATTTATTTTTATTTTGAAACAGAATCTTACTAGGTTACTGACAGCTTCTCTCAGTTGCTGTGGCTGGTCTCAAACCTACAATCCTCCTATTTTAGCATCCCAAGTAAACTGGGAACTGGGAACTGGGAACTGGGATTAAGGCATGTATCACCACACGTGTCAAGCCTATGCATGTCTTACACCACAGAGATTATGAACAATGAAAGGATGCTAATCTGTCTTCAGTATCTGTATTTATTGTTCTGCCTCTCCTTGCTGGCTTAATCTCAACATTTCTCTTGTTCTCTTTCTCTCTCCCTCTCCCTCTTCTTCTCCCTCTCCCTCTCCCTCTCCCTCTCCCTCTCTTTTTATTTGAATAATTCTGTAGCTTTATATTTTGCTTTTAATCTAAATAATATTAGGGACATAAGTGTATCACTCCAAATATTATATCTTGAAGCCATAATGTCCAGCACCTCAAAATTTGACTGTATTTGGAAATAGTGACTTTAAAGAGGTGATTTAGTTAAAACGAAGCCATTAGTATAAACTCTAATCCCATGTGAATGTAATCCTTATAAAAGAGGGAATGTGCACCCAGAGCAAAGAGCTGAATTAGAGAATGAGCCTTAGAAAACAAAGGGGAAAGTTTGCAGAGATAAACAGACATAGGGGATTTCCTGTCAGCATCTTGATCTTGGAATTCCAGCTACCCTTTGCCTCTTTCTTTTATATTTTCTATTCTGAATTTTCTTCAGAATATGCATTTTAATTCTGAATAGTCCTAACTTTTGCATTGAATTTTTGAACAATATGAATTTTAAGTTTCTGATGTTCTCATATATTAGTCATAAATAAATATTTTAGACATTGGCTGGAATAAGGTAACCTTACCATAATGATACAGATAAGTGGGGCAATATAGGAATTTTCTTCATGAAAGACATAGCAAAAAAAAAAAAAAAAAGTAAAGTCCACTAAGTCAAATTAAATAAGAAAACATGTAAAACCTAGATTTAAAATCGAATAAATAAATTGGTAAATATAAAAAATTAGAGGAGATATAGACAAAACACCACATGTGATGCAAAATCAAAAACTATTTTGCTATTGCTAGTGGTATTAAGATTGTAATGAAGGTTGATAAAAACTTAAATGAAAGTAGAGTGATTTCTAAATATTTTCTAGTCTTCTCATGCTGTATTCATATCATTCTAGCTGCTGGAACTTAAAATATATATTGACTAACCTAATGAGGTCTAAAAGATAGAGACTAGGATGTCGAAAAGACGCAATGTCACTGCATACAGATAAAGACAGATATTTTACAATAAAGATGAAAAATGGAGTCTTATAGTAGGTATCTTAAAATATTTGAAGAATAAATTCATTTTTTCTAAGTGGTCACAAAACAAAACCTTAAACAAATAGGGAAAATTATAGTAATAGAATGTCATGTTTAAGAGATTAATTAAAAACAAAGTTGCTTAAAGAATAAAATGTTCTAATAACCTAAAAAAAAAAGTTCTGCTATTTCCCATGGTCAAGTTTTGGTGAAGAAACAATTTCTAATGTTCCAGGCTATATTAAAACATCTACTAGGAATTTTTAAACTATGCTCCATAATTCCGGGGTGTTTTTCTGCCATGGATTAGTGAGCCACACAGCACAGTGGAAACAAGATAAAAGGGGCTAAGCAGGTACAGTTCTGCAAATTGGTCTTATTTCATAAATTAATAGAACTTCTTTCATATACATTGAATACTAGATTTGGAAATAAGACTATTTTACACCTCTTTTCCCCTTCCTCAGAATTCATTCACTACTCTGTCAGGATTCCTATAATCACAGAAAAGTTGCCATTCTAGGTATTTCAAGCAGAAAAGGATTTTGTACAGGAGATTGGGTTACAATATTGTTGAAAGGACTGAAACATTTGAAAAGAGAAAGTACCACTACTTGGAAATCAATATCATTAGGGAACTTCTACACCGTAGAAGCAGAAGCTTGTTTAATGCAGTTGGCATGTGGACCGTAGCCTATATTTTGCCCCTTCAGGTCCCTGATTCTCCTCTGTTGCTGCTTGCTCTCCTCACCAGCACTGGGAGTCTTTCACCAGGAAAATATACTGGCACTGTGACAGAAGAGATATTGGAAGATACATTTGGTTGCGTTACAGATCCTGCAATACAGAACAGAGCATTGAAAAGGGCAGGAATTATTTTGAATGTCTGAAAATAATCTGATTCCAATCCCACCCCTTTACATCAACTGATGATAATCTTATCCACTATGTTGAACATATACATAAATCAAATAGGATCACCTTTATATGCCCTCCAAAAATTGATCTACCTACCAACATCCTTATTCATGATCTCCCATTTCCACAGTGTGAAAATAACTCTAGTTATAATTTTAGACCAATTTCTCCTTTACTGCTGGTCTCATTCTCCTTCTTTCAAGAATTATCCTCCCTCAATTATCTGCATTATACATATTTCAATACTTCTCTGCTGGGTTATTCCCATGTGCGTACAACATACTTTAGACTTTCCTATATTAATATTATATTTTGACTTGCTATCTCCTGTCTGCATACCACCATTTCCCTTTGTACTCCCATATTAAAAATAATTCTTGAAAATATTTGCTGTAAAACTATATCCATTTTCTTATTTTACTTCCTACTCCAATTGCCCTTCCATCTCTCAATTTCATAAAAACCAAAGTTTTCAAATTCAAGTGCCTAACTCACATTTTTTTATTTTTAATCTAACATGAGCATGGAAGTAGCTTACTCTTTCTTTAAAAAAAATCTTTATTCTCTTGGCTTCCTTCACACCAAATGTACCATTTTTGCTGTCATCTTCTTTGCATACAGATCTCATCATTTGTAGTGAGTCCTTTCTCCCTTGATCCTTAAATGTTATTATTTGTCATTCAGCCCCCCCCCTTTTTTTCTATTTTAGTATAAATGTAAGATTATCTCATCTACTTTCACTATAACTACTGGAATCTATTTCTCTAACACTGATCTCTTTAGAAATACAGATAAATATCAAATTAATTATGTGACTTCTCCACTATGGTATAAAATAGGCTTCTCTGATTTAACATAGAAATAAAACCACAGATTTATCCCCTTATTTACTAAATTCTTTATTTCAAAACCACAAAAATCATTTTACAGTACTCATGCCTATATGGGTTCATTAGAAAATCCTGTTACTTCTAATTCTTAAACAAATACACCTAGTAGGAGATCAATATTTTCTTGATCTCTACTGCTGTATACCTAATCAACACAATACAGATCTCGCTGTTGGAAATTTCAGTAGCTTTCTTACTTTACTCTGTTTCTTCTCTTGTTGCCTGTAATCTATGGTCCACCTAAACCCCTACAACTCCATATAGCATCTCTGTGGGAATTATTTCAAACTAAATCAGACCACTTCACTTACTTACTTTAAATAATTTAGTGATCTTTCCATTTATTTGGAAGACAAAATTTAGTCTGCTATCCTGATTTATAAATTACTACATGAGTTGACTTTAATCTATCTGACTAAACTCTTCTAAAATCACTCTCCTACTTTTCTGGAAATTCTAGCCAACAGACCTAATTTTAGTTTCTTGGATCTGACAAGTTTCCTTTTTGTTTTTTGTGTGTGAGTGTGTGTGTGTGTGTGTGTGTGTGTGTGTGTGTACGCACGCACACTGGGAATTAAACCCAGGGACCTTCTACCTCTGAGCTACACTCTCAGGTCTATTTTTTATTCTTTAGTTTGAAACAGGGTCTATGTTTTTCAGGGCCTCACCAAGTATCTGAGGCTGGCCATGAACCTGCCATCTTCCTGTCTTAGCCTCCTAAGGACCGGGATTACAAGCATGCACCACCGTGCCCAGCTTCTGACAAGTTTGTTTTAACTTCAGGACTTTTGAGCTTCTGAGGCCTCTGTTAGAACTGTACACCCAGCATATTCAGCTCTCTTAATTCCCACCTTCCATGGTGAAGAGGTCTCTCTGAAACTTAACCCAGGGGTACTAACCAGCTACTTCCTCCCTCACTAATTTTGATTTTTTGTTTAGCATTTTTTCATGACTAATCAATCACTAACCAGACTAATCT
Organism: Graphiurus murinus; assembly: GCA_004027655.1. Classification (NCBI taxonomy): domain Eukaryota; kingdom Metazoa; phylum Chordata; class Mammalia; order Rodentia; family Gliridae; genus Graphiurus; species Graphiurus murinus. Next base: position 11,430 of record PVLC010024234.1, read on the forward strand.
ATCACATTCAATATATTTCCCTCTTTCTGTTATTATGTAAACTTGTTAAATACAGAGACCATATAATGTCTTGCTTACTGTTAAATATTCATTCAGTGTCTGGAAAATTGCATGGTGCCTCATTTGGACTCCAAAATATTTGCCAAATGAAAGAGTTATGACAATGTATCTTAGAATTAATTATACTTATAAAGTTACTTAGGAATTGATTATTCTTTTTTATGTTTAGACAAGTATCATCAAACTTCTATCTGTATTTACTGATATGGCTTTATGGGCCATATAATTTTGCTGTAACTATTTAATTAAACATTATAGACCAAAAGATGCCATGAAAAATATGCAAATAGATGGACATGGATGTATTATAATAAAACTTTATTTACAAAAAATGTAAGCAGGCCAGATTTAGCTCATGAATTCTCTGTTGAAAGTTCTTGATCTTGACTCATAATAAACTCTATATTTACTGTTTTATTGTGTCAGGTGGACTGATTTAAAAGGGTGGGCTCAAGAAATTGTTTCTTATGTTATATTTTCCAATAATATGTATTTCATTATTTTTATTATATTTATGTTTGTGTGTGGGAGGGGATCCTGGGGATTCAGCTCCAGATATTATACTTCCAAGCTACACCCCAGCCCTATTTTATTTTTTATTGGAAACAGAGTCTAACTAAGACTGAGAACCTTGCTAAATTGCTGAGACTGGCCTAGAACCTGTAATCCTCCTGTCTCAACCTCTCAACTGCTGAGATTACAAGCATCTACCATGACACCCAGCCTATTTTATTTCTTTGTAATATCTTCTGCTCTAATTTTTTTAGATCATCATTTTATCTCTTTCTCTGCATTTCATTCTGATATTCTCATTAACAATTTTCATCCACCATTGGGACATACTACTTGCTTTTTAAAAAAGATTTTTCTCTTTTGGGGATGGGATGCTTCTCTTCTTATTTGAAAACAACAACAACAACAACGAAATACATACTTACCTTTTTAACAAAGCTCTAACCATGAATGAGTTCAAGCACACACTTTTTCAATTGCTAAACTATGCAGCATATGAAGTTGGTAAAATTACACTTTTTTCATAAATATTGGGGTACATATTAGTGAATAATGATTAGTGCTCATTGGTCTTTCATTATTTCTGATTAATTTTACTGCCTGTTTCTTGCTGGCCTTTTCTTCCACTCTCCTGGATTGCAATATGAAAATATTTTCAACCTTCTCATCTATCTCCTCTTCCTTATTTAGATTCATTCTTAGCAATTTTCATCACAAAGTAAAAGTTGTCGAATGGAAATTTTCTAGCCTCCTTGATGCCAAGTTTAGAATCATTTTTCACTTCTCATCCTTCAATCCTAATAAACTAGAAAAAAGTATTCCTGCACAGTGTAACTGCTTTGCCATTTCTTTGCAATTTTATTTTGTCCTTCCTCTTAAAATCTATACTGTTAATTATTCTCTCTCTTCTATCTTTAACATTTTCTTCTTTACTGAATCTTTTAATTTTCACACATTCTAATTCACCGCATCAATCAGTCCGTCAATCATCCATTAAATATATATTGAAATTAACAATATTAATAACACATAATTAAATAAGTAAAACACAAATTACTCATTCATACACATCCTTACATTATTTCTTGTACCATATCTCCTTTTTTTTTAGCTTTTTAGAGTTAACCTTCTCAAAAGACCTTTCCATGCTCCCAATAAAACTTCCTTTTCTGTAATTTACTTCCAACCTGGTTTTGTCTGTTAAAGTCATCAGTGGCACCCTTATTAATAAATTCAATTAGTATATTTCAGTTAAAAGTCTGTATTTTTTCTAAACTAACTTGAATCTCTTTGTTCTTATAACATCTTAACCCTTATGGAAAATTCAAGTCCCAAGTGAAAGGAAATTTACTAGAAATAACAACCTGTATCTTTCTCAAGCAAACTGCAGATGTGCTTTTGTTTTCCTTCAAATCAACTGCTGTCCAATCTGGTGAAGCTTGCATGTAAGGATGCTTAAAGTCTGGCCATTTCTTTTCCAAGAATCACTGCTACTTGTCCTTAGCATGGCTCCATCTGCCAAAACCCTAAAAATCCCCTTTCCTATTTAATCTCTTTGAAATAGTTTCTTCAGAGACTACCATCCCTGCTGTGCATGAGCTCAGAAAGAAAAAACTTTATTCTTTTGCATCTGCTGTTTTATTTCAACACAGGCTAAATTATTAATTTCATTTTAGTGTTTTAAGTTCTTCTCTTTGTTATCATTGGATAATACTGGAGGCTCTTTCCTTGAAGTATTTCCTTTGGAAGAAATGATAAACAAACATTTCTGGCTTCCGACTTTTGGCTACTATTTTGGTCAAAACATTCTTTCTAAAATATCCGATTTGTTTTCATAACTCCCTATATAAAATATATGTCTATGAGTTATATAGTGAGTATAGTCTTTGGCATTTGTCCTCTAGTTGTTTGTTTGTTTTTTCTATTGCTTTCTATTTGCCAAACAAAAAACTTAACATTTCAAAATTGAATTTGTATTTCCCCACAATAAGCTTCCTCTCCATTTAAACTATTTTTAGCAAAAAAAATTACCCCCTGGAGATCTCATTAGCAACAGATATGACATCTCCCTCTCTTTCTCATTCTTTTCAGTTTCACATTAAACATTACCTCTTCTGCTACTACTATAGGTCCAACTATCAAGTCAAGAGCAATGTGGATCAAGATGCTTTCACCTAATCTCCTCATAGCTCCTCTGTGTCTGTTGGCAGCAATCTCCATTGAGTAGCAAGAAAAATCTTTAACAATACTAAATATGGCCTATTCTCTCCTAAAATTTCCATTATGTTTTCATGTCTGCATTATTTATGTTATATTCCCCACAGTGGATGTAGAACATGGTACATGGCAGACAATGAGTATGAAATTCATTGTTAAGCTCAATGAATAAATGACAATGGATTTATGAGTTCTTGACAGCTGAGGAAAAATTTGAATATTTGGATGTTCATAAGGGAGACACAATCCATCAGCGAACCAATGTATGATGTTACCAGTGCTCAGAATCTGGACTCTTCACAAGGAACACTTATGTATTCACTTAAGAAAGAAACTTCTAAAAGAAAAAAATGGTATCTATTTTTTAAAGCTTTTGTTAAAGATGTTATCCATTACCTGTGTAACTATGATATTAAATACATTTAAGAAAAATCACTATAAGACTTTATTTATTTATTTATTTATTTATTTATTTATTTATTTATTTATTTATTTACTGGAGCTGGAGATTGAATCTAGATGCAGGTACACTCACATTCTACCTCCGAGTTGCACTCCCAGTCCTATCTTATTTTTTATTTGGAAACAAGATCTCACTAAGCTACTGAGAACTTTATTAGGTTGCTGAGGCTGGCTCCAAATCTACAATCTTCCTGTCTCAGCCACCCAAGTATTGGGATTACAGGCCTGTACCACTACACCTGGCTACTATAAGACTTATAAAAGTTTAGATTTAATATTAAATATTTACAAGGAAAAATCGTAACATGTCCACAAACTTTATTCCATTTATATCAATACTTATGCATAGGATGATACTGTATTTGATGCTTATGGCACTAGGTTTATTTTAAATTTTTCAGAGTTGTTTAAGTGAAACTTACAAAGTGAACTCAAGTGCAGCATGGTTACATGCTCTACCATCTGTTTCCCATTGAATTGAATACTTTCCTTTGGCTAAGGAAAGTCTTGTCAGACTCCTGATAAGTGAGTAGCAGAAAAGTACTACCTTGAATTTAATGTAGATCAAAACGTATTTGCTCTTTTTTTTTTTTTTCCAGAACTCTACATTTCTTCAGTGGCTCCTGTTGAAAAGCAAAATTGTCTTTAAGCAGAGAAGGGACTCAAAAGACTCCCGATTCAGATCAGACTGAATGAAACCTTATCATGCCATTAGGGAGTACTTTGCTTTTTCTGTGGATGACATTGTCTCTCTCTTCCTCTGCGTTACCCATTAATGAATTCCCTCTACTATAAGGGAGATTATGCATTATTTGACTACCAAGTTGTTCTCCTACAGAAAACTAGGATGTGGGGAGGAGGGAAATAGTTTTTCCTGTGAATGCACTGAGTCACTTAAGTGGCTGTCAGGTGTCCCTCAGTTCAGCAAAATCTCTTCTGAGCATCCCCTGGGAAGATCTGAGCATTTCTTTGGAAATGAAAATGTTTTTCTTCTCACTCCTACTGCATTTCTTTGAAGCCCAGATACAAGCCATTATTCAAAGAATGAATAATCTTGAACATTCTCCTGGGAGATCATCCTGATGCATACTGAATAGAATGTGAGACTGAAGACAGAATTAAGTACCTTTCTGCAGCTAGCTGGTGTGGTTAAAAAAAAAATGAAATTGATAAAAAAGAAACTTGCTTCAAATCATGTATGTGTTTATTCATCATTTGATTACCAGTTTTTAAAAAGACATTTGAGGCTGCTAGTTTATTCTTTATATTTTATAAACATCACAATCTATACCTCATTTCAACCTCATTTTTCACCATTTTATGCCACTAAACTACATTATAAGCCTTCATAAAGTATATATAAAATGCTTGAAATTGTCCTGATGAGTAGGGTTTTAAAGTGTTTAGAGAAAAGAAAAGTATACCATCAAACCAAATCTATAACATGTTAAAAAAAAAAAAAATCGCAGGGTGTGGTTTCACATGTCTGCAGTCCCAGTACTTGTGAGGCTGAGACAGGAGGATCACAGGTTTGAGGACAGCCTCAGCAATTGATGAGACTCTCATCAATCTAGTTTCCAAATAAGAAGTAAATAGGACTGGGGGTGTAGCTAGAAGGTAGAATGCCTCTGGGTGCAATCCCCTGTAACAACAACAACAGTTCTTAGCAATCCGAACTTCACAGAAATTAGAATAAAATAGGACTTTACCAATGTTCACTCATTAACTTACCTAATATAGATTTAACTGAATTTAATAATATGCTTCTTATAGTAATGTATGATAAGAGAAACATTAGCATAATTGGAAATGAGTAAATGTTATGGTTGATGATAGTAATAACAGCTAATATTAAAATATTAACTTTACTCCTTAAATAAAAAAAAATTATAATGTCAAAAGTTATTTCACAAACTACTTAGTTTTTCTCATGTTATTTGAAATTGATCACGTACCTCATTCTCAGGAGCATTTTTTTTATTTTAATGTGGTACATAATATAATTTACTTATTGTTTAGTGTTATTGGTTTTATCTTTAGGCACTCAAAAATGAATAGGTTTTGAGGGTTGAAATAAGAAAGATGAATATATATATGTATATATATAGTATGTGTATATATATGTATATATATATATATATATAGTATGTTGTGTGCATATGTGAGTGTGTGTGTGTGTGTGTGTGTGTGTGTGTGTGTAACATAGACAGATAGATATTTGGGGAATTAATAGAGCTTCTAGGTAAGTCTTGGAAACTCTCCCCTTTTATGGAAATTATATGGCTTACTTGTTAGAATTTGGTAGTTCCAGCACAATATTTAGGCAGTGTGCCTAGTGGAAATGATGAAAACTTAAATTCTAAGAAGCAAGGATTCTAGAAAACATATAACATCAACTATTCTAACCTCTAGAATTAGGTATTTGGAATCAATTATTTTATATATAATATAAAATATTATATATAATATTAAAATAAAATTATAATTATAATTATAAATTATAATTAAAATTTAATTATAAAATTAAAATATAAAATATACATATATACATATATATGTATATATGTATATTTTGATTGGTGCATTTTAATAATGCATCTTAATCAGGTACAAGATGGTAGAGGCATACATGCACACATCACTCATTTAGACTTTCCCCAATTCCCCCCCATTCCCCCCCTCCTTCTCATGTTCAGCTTAGAGATTGACTTTGATATGTTTGTAAATGTACATCATGTGCATTAGGGAGTTTCTTTCTTCCCCTCTCCCATCACCCTCAGTTAGGTCACCTTTGCTCATCTAAATTTCTCCTTCTTTGACTAGAGTCCCTCCTCTGACCCATTTTCTCCCTAGCTTCCACATCTTAGAGAGAACATCTGTTTTCGGTTTATTTTTTACTTTTTGTGCTGATTTATCTCACTTAGCATAATATTCTCCAGTTCCATCCATTTTCCTGCAAATGACATGATTTTGTTCTTCTTTATGGCTAAGTAAAATTCCATTGTGTACATATCACATAGTTTTGTAATTCATCTGTTGATGGAAGTCTTGACGGGTTCCATAGTTTGGCAATTTTGAATTGTGTAGCTGGATATAAACATAAATACACTTGCATTGGTCTGATTGTTTGGTTTCCATTCTTTTGAGTAGATACCCAGAAGTGGTATTGTTGGATCATATAGTAAGTTCAATTCCATTTGTTTGAGGATCCTCCATACTGTTTTCCAAAGTAGTTGCACTAATTTGCAATCCCAACAACAATGTATTAGAGTTCCCATGTTTTTAATGACTGCCATTCTAATTGGGGTTAGGTGAAATTTCAGGGTAGTTTTTATTTGCATCTCTGATTGCTAATGATGCTGAACACTTTTTCATATATTTATTGGCAATTTATATTTTTTTCTTTTGTGAAGTATCTATTTAGTTCACTTGCTCAGCTTTTGATTGGGTTATTTTTTTTTCTTAGCAGTGAATTTTCTGTGTATTTTAGATATTCTCTGTGTATTTTAGATATTAATCCTCTGTGTATTTTAGATATTAATCCTCTATTGGAGTAGTTGACAAACATTTTTTTCCCTATTCTGTCAGTTCTCTGTTGAGGTTCTTGATAGCTTGCTTTGCTGCAGAGAAAGGAATCTTCAGTTTAATGCAATTCCATGCATTGATCCTCCTTTTAATTTCTTTTACCTTTGGGGTCTTGTTGAGAAATTTTTTTTACCTGTGCCTATATGTTGAAGTGTTGTGCCTATTCCCTCTTCAAGTAGCTGCCAGGTCTCTGGCCTGACTTCCAGGTCCTTGATCCATCTTGAATTGATTCTTGTGCAGGGTGAGAAAGTGAGTTTATTTCCATTTTTTCTGTATATGGTTAACCTGTTTTACCAACACCATTTGTTCAAGAGTATATCTTTTATCCAGTGTATGTTTTTGTTCCCTTTGTCAGAAATAAATTGGCTATAAGTGTACAGAGTCTATTATTGTTTCTGAGTCCACTATTCTACTCCATTGGTCTATGTGTTTGTTTTTGTGACAATACCATGCTGTTTTTATTACTATGGCTTTGTAGTATAGTTTGAATCCATGACTGCTAATATATTCCTAGTTTTTCTTGATTCTTTTTTTTATATTCATTTATAATTTATCCTTAACCAAATTAAAAGAGCATACTATTTGTCAAGGACCTAAAAATAGAATCATGAGTAAATAAATCAGAAAAATAAAAGCTGACCTGCATAAAGGTAGAAGAACAATTAAAATGTAAATAGATATATAAGATAATTAGAAAGAAAATAAAGCAGAATAAGATAGTGGAATGAGACATATGATATAAGAATTGATCTGAGACATGGATGATGATGAAGTGTCTAGTCCGGTGAAGGTTTTAGAGAACAACTATTTCAGGATGAAGTAAAAAAGAAAAAAAATTCTAAAGGTCTAGGACAAGAATAAGTTGAGAATATTCCAAAACAGAAAGGAAGTCTATAGGGTGGATGCAGAGTTTAGTAGTGATATCTACAACAGGAAACAGGATTAGACTGCTTGGCTTTCTTGTTACAATAAGGAGTTAGAAATTATTTTAAATGGAAACGGAAGACACTGGACATGTTTGATGAATAGAGGGCAACTTTTAATATTTGAGTAGAAAAGATTGTAGGTAGGCAAGAATAGAAGCAGAGAGATTAGGCAGAAGAATAATGCAATAAAGTTTGTGCCAAGAGGGTGACAGTGGTGAAAGATTGTAGGTAGGCAAGAATAGAAGCAGATTAGACAGAAGAATAATGCAATAAAGTTTGTGCTAAGAAGGTTAATTGTGGTGAATACTAATCTGATTTAGACTATCTTCTGTGGGTATAGTTTATAAAATTATTTATTGGCTTCCATATGAAGTATGGTGGAAAGTAATGATTTAAGATAGTCATCAGTGTGTTATTCTAGATAGTTTCAGTTCTGAAATTAGGAATGAAGCATCCTGGCAGGGAGGCTGTGAAGGCATTGGGCAGTCATTGGCATTGTAATATAAACAAGTGTTTAATTGTCATAGTACTTGTTACATTTCCTTCCATATCCCATCCTGCTCCCCATCCTCCATTCCCATATATATTACTGAGATTCATAGTGATCAGCTCATATCTGGACATAACATTTTTTAAACTGGGTTTTTCCTTAATCCTCCTTTTCTGCCTTAATCCTCACTTTCCTCCCCTAATCTCCTGTTATTCTACTGGTTTTTCTCCTGATGTATCAGAAGTTCCTTTTGTTTCCTATTTTCCCTCTCTCTCATTTCCACAAATAAGAGAAAACATAAGACCCTTGACTTTCTGAGACTGGCTGATCTCATTTAGCATAATATTCTCTATCTCTAACCATTTTCCTGAAAATTATATAATTTTGTTCTTCTTTATGGCTGAGTAAAATCTCGTGGTGTGTATATAACACATTTTTGTAACCCACTCATCTCTCTGAGCAATTCAATTGAATAGATACTTCTCAGAAGAAATACAAACGGCCAAGAAATAAACAGGAAAATATTCAACATAATTAACAATCAGGCAGAGGCATATAAAACTAGATTGAGTTCCCAATAACTTCAGTTACAATGACAGTCATCAATAATGCAAACAGTAATAAATGCTGCGAGAATGTGGGTTAAATAAGAACTCTATACACTGTTGGTGGGATTGCAGATCAGTGCAACCACCATGAAGATCAGTATGGAAGTTCCTCTAAAAACTAGGACTGAAACCACCATATGACCCAGACTTACCACTTCTCAGTATCTTTCCAAAAACTTAAAGTCAGACACACATAAATACATGCATACCTATGTTTATTTTACCACCATTCACAATAGCATGACTTACTTTTTAAAATTCTTTTCATTTTATTTTTTCAGTTAACAACTATTTCACTTAACAAATATTTCAGTTTCTTGAAATATTTGTTGTAGGCTTTTGCATTTCATCACTGATCAAAAAAAAAAAAAAAAAAAAGACAAAGATTTCCACCTGCACTGAGTTTACTTTCTAAGAGAGGGAGTTGTGGAAGGACAAGATTTGCTTATCTCCACATTTTCCTGAGAGATGAAGATAAACATCATTGACCTTATGGTGAATGTCAAGAGGATCCTAACCCAAAAGTGATGTGGTCAAATATATCTCAAGTCATTATGGCATAATCCATTTCAGGGACAGACTACAACACAGCTTATAAGCAGGCAGCAATTGGTCTTCAGGATCTGCGTGAGTGAACTAAGATTTTAACCCACTGTAAATGTATGTGATCTGCTTAAAAGAAGCCATTCTGTAATGAAACACTAATGTCATTTCATGGGAAAGGATTTTTGTTGTTTCTCTTTCTTTAGCACTTTGCAGCACCTATAGAACATTAAATCAATGAAAAATTTCTACAGCACTTGCTTGGTTATGCTTCAGAGAGAAAATCATTAATGAGGATAATCTTCTGAGGCTTCCTTGGAATGAGCAGAGCTACATTTCAGCACGTATCCGAATTCCTCCCATTTTGGACTAAGCAATACAAATGGGCTGTTGAACATTGTTATTGCATCTTCAGCCACCAAGAAAATGGCATTCCGTGCTGCTCACTTAGATAGAATATTGGGATATCAAATCAGCAGACACCCTTTGTGTCTGGGCATCTTCCTTCAGGTTTCACACAATCAGTGATTTATCGTGCAGATTAGACAGTGGTTTCACGTTTTGCTTTGCTGTTGTTTTGAAGTGATAACTTTTTAATGTGCTGGTTATTTGTCTTGTTGGGATGAGGGTGCTTATTTATGAATGTTTTCCAAAGACCGGAGAGAGGAGTCTGGGTGTCTTAAACAAATCAATAAAGAGACAAACACATAAATAAATGAAACTCATCTGTATGGCACGTCCACTATGACCTAGTTAGGGCTTTTGTTCCATCACCTTTAGGGTGTTTGCAAAACATTGAAGATTGCTGCAATTTGATATCTGAAGTTTGCACATTTTTATTCTGTTGGTTATTTAAGAAGGAACCTGTGAGTTGTTAGCATCACAAACTCAGATATCTCAGAGAGCCATTTTTGACCTCTTTTTTTTCTCTATTTTTATTGGTTACCTTGAAGCTCACTACATGATCTCTTTTGTGTGAATTGACAGTATGCCAATGCTGTGGTGTGAAATTGCAGTATGTAACTTTGCCTCGAGGAATTCAGAGGTCTGGAGTTGAACTTTGATAAAAAATGAATGGATTATTTCTCCCCAATGGGAAAAGCTGAATGGCCTGGTGTGCAAGGCATTAGATCCTGTGTCAGAAGTCATAGACTTGTCACTTACTTGCTGTGTGACCTTGGGCAAAGCAATTAACTTCTCTGTGCCTCTGGTTCTCCATCTGTATAATGAGGACCATGATTCCTACCTTAAAAGAAAGGTAGAAGGATTAATGAGACAATGTCTGCAAAACACATTAAGCTCCATGGAAGAGAGGTGCTCTGTAATTACAAGCCATTATTACTGAATTTAAAAGACAATAAAATGGAACCATTATTTTATCTTCTCCTATAGGAGTTGTTTCAATGGAAGCAGTATTGGTAGAATCTTAAAGCTGAATGGCTTTATTTAAAAGGCTTTAATTTTTGAAGGATTTCTCTTAATTATAGAAAATATCAGATTTTCAATATAATGGATCTGAGAATTAAACCAATTTTGTACAGTGGCAGAATGCAAATCACTAAATATTGATCTTCAAATGACCTCATATTTATTCTACTGCCTAGATAGCACAGAGCCTAATTCATCTCAGGGAGATAGTTATCTATTTGATCCTTGAGCCTTAAAAGAGAGTGTTTCAATGATCTCCTCTCTAACCTGCTCCAGCATTTAGCAAAACAGCTTTCTGCATTACCTAAGGAGTCCATGCTCAATTTAACTGTATTTTTTTTCATTCTCAATAGAATGGTCATTTTATATATTACATTAGACTTTTGTATGCTTAAGAAGAATTCTAAAGCTTTATTATTATCTCAATGCTAACTAGTCTATCATTTTCCATTTTTTCTAGAGGCTTGTATATTACAAAATTGCTAACTTTAGACTCTGAATCTCAATCAGCTTTTTTTTTTCCTGCTGATACACTATTGCAAGATATAAACTGTAAAGAAATTTAGTTAGTGTTAGGTTTGCCAATGGTAAGTTGTCTGAGCTCTTTGCAGGTTACTGAAACTTCCCATTGCTTAGTTAATGTACGGACAACCCTAAAATGCAGGACTACATTGCTAAGGTTTATTCTCACACTCACATATGTGCATTGACATATTTTTGTTTTGTTTTGTATTCTTTTCTATTTTATTTAGTGACAACATAGAGTTGTAGATCTGTCATAGGATTTAATGCATGTAATCATCTCAACAGCCTTGTTAAATATAATTACCCCTTTCTTATTGATAAAGGAAATTAATTCAAACAGAAAGCACCTTGTTGCTTGTAGTTAAGGATCTGGCCATTGGAGTCAGACAGACATGGGATTGAATCCAATTAATTCATATCCCTAGACCTCACTTTGTCAATGTAGTCTAATTATACTTTATTTCAAAGGTTTAGTAGGGATTACACAAAATGATATGCAGTAGGTGCTTAATATAATACCTGGTATGTTTAACACTTGGTAATTAGTATCTTTCTGGTTTTGATTGTGATTGGAATTGTGGTTAATGTTACTGATTCATTTTTCCAGTGAACAAATTTAATAGGTAGAGTCACAATTTTGATGAATAAACCTAAATCCTATTTGCAATTCAAAACTCTCTAATTAGGTTTTAAGGTATCAGGAAAGAGATTTTTACTGAAAAAATAGGCAATTCTTTAGTTTCGTTTGGTCTTCCTTCAAGGTAGCTAAGACTATATAATTCAGTTATTAGGTAAAATTCTCATTGAGAAATTTATTGTACTTATTATATACACATGTATATGTATATAAGCATATTTATCGCTTAAAGGATATTTACCTCTATATTTCAAAATATAGTATTTAATAGCTTAATATTATTTTTCAACAAAGACTTGGTTGACAAAGTGTGTAAAAATCACAATAGCCAAATAATTCAATTATTTCTTGGTTCATCCTTAGAGAAGGACTTTAAGAAATGTTAGTGGTAATAAATTATGGGAGTACAAAGCCTAAAAAATTATCTCTTTCTAACACTGAAAAATCTCATATCAGGGATTCTCTCTCTCTCTCTCTCTCTCTCTCTCTCTCTCTCTCTCTCTCTCTGAATCTCTAATGACTTATTAAGCCCTGACCCTTAAGAACTTTCTCAAGAATATTGAACAAAATTGGATTTTCTTTGAGTAGGATATAGCCAAGGGAGGGCAAGATATCAACCTACCACTCTTGATACTGATATAAAGTAAAAATGTTATATCACCAAATAGATTATGGAGAAAGAAACCTTTCTGAATTAAGCAGTTGATGAGATCTCTCCCAGAGTATAGATCCAAAATTTTCAGAAGGAGAAAGAATTAAATGGAGCATGTAGGAATAAGTTGGATTCAGAAATGGAGCGATAGGATGGGATGAAAGGCACGTGACAGAGACAAAACAATTCCATGTTCTCTGTAACAAGCCCCATGCCTTTGGTACCATCCTATGTTCTCTCACTTCTGTGATATAGGTATATTTTAGAAAGGAGGAAAAAGAATGAAATTCACAGCAGATAAGGCATTTATCTAGGAGTGATACAACTAGAGTCAGTTTGACAGTGCAAATTTGGCCTTAGGCCCTGAGGAACTGGTGGGAAAGCAATAAGAATAGAACAGCTCAGTGTGACCCGAGAAAGGGGTTCTGGATCTCTCTGGTCTCAATCCCATTCATAAGGATGAGGCAAGAACTGACTTTGTGCGACAGCACCTTAATAGCTGGATCTTGAGCAAGGTTGGGTCCGCTGGAGTCCTGCAAGGCAGACGATTCCAGAAGAAGGATTGTGTGGCATATCCCACTTTGCATTATTATTCTGGAAATTTTGGGTGCTTTGGGTTTTACTTTCATATTAATTATAAAGGAAAACTTCTTAGAAACATGTGGCCTGACAGATACTGATCTCTTA
>PVLC010024235.1:0-24869 GCA_004027655.1 Graphiurus murinus
TCTATACTGGGGATGGAACCCAGGGGGCATTTTACTTCCAAGCTACACCCCCAGTACTTTTTTAAAAAAATTATTTTTGAAACAGGGTCTCACTAGGTTGCTGAGAATCTCACTAAATTGCGACAGAGGCTGGCCTCAAACCTTCGATCCTCCTGCTTCAGCCTTTCAAGTCCTGGGATGACAAGCGTGCGCCACCAAATTACCACATCCAGCTGGGATGGGTATTTTGTAGGTAACATTACCCAACCCAAAGATAGTATTGTGTTCATATTGCTAACCAAGAGACTGCTGTCACAGAGCTGAAGTGAAGTGCGTAAGGTCAGAGCTAATTAATGGTCCAATCACATTTCTGCCTCATCCCAGACTCTGAGCTTGCAGCTGCAATGAAATCCTGGTTTTCAGAGACAACACAAAAAAACTCTCCAAGAATTTGAGGGGCTACGCTTGTAACTCAGTGATAGAGCATTTGCCTAGCATTGGCAAGGTCCTGGGCTCCATCCCCAACACAGAAAAAAAAAAAAAATTGATGATGACACTGTAAATCTATGCTAATGCCCTCTAAATCAGATTAGTTGAATGACACTTGAAATTTATATGCATTTTCCTTCATAGCAACAAGAGGTCATTTTTAAAAAAAAAAAATGCGACAGTGTAGATCACTCTGCCTTCACAACAGGAGCAGTATGATTTCGGGAGGCACTGTCTATACAGTCTCCTGCATCACAGCACCCCTGGGAATTGTGCAATGTGCCACCTGCCCAGCCTGGTCCTCAACGTCCTCATCTGTCAACTGAGCTGATTGTTTTAAAATGATTCTGTGGTCCCCTTGTGAGACCCTGTATAATACTGTGACACACCATGTGTAATTTACACAGGAGGATAATATATAGTCAGAAGCATAAAAGAACCTTATGCCTTCCCAGAAAATTATGTTACTTTGCAAGATGCAGAAGAGAGGTGGTTTTGAAAGAGTCCCCATAATTCGAGGTCTTTTTTTTTGGTACTGGGGATTGAACTCAGGGGCATTCTACCTCCGAGCTATATCCCCAGCCCTATTTTGTATTCTTTATTTGGAAACAGGGTCTCACTAAGTTGCGGAGTGCCTCACTAGGTAGCTGAGGCTGGCTGCGAACCCAGATCCTCCGGTCTCAGCCTCCCAAATGCTGGGATTACAAACGTGCGCCATCACACCCGGCTCTTTTTTTCTTCTTCTTCTTCTTCTTTTTCTTCTTCTTCTTCTTCTTCTTCTTCTTTTTTTTTAAGTTATAAAACATCTTTGTCGAGCACCCTGGAGCTAGATTTCTTCGGGAGCAAAGCATGTTCTTTGAGTAGCATAAAAGCGCACCCTCTTCCTCAGCAGACTGACAGCAGGTAGGGCGCTGTCCTTGGAGGACACTGCTGACATGAGTTGGCATGACCTTTTTTCCCATATCTGTCTAGTCCCCGGAGGGACAAGGCCCTCTTATTACATTTCCCCAGCCTGGAGTTTTGCTCCACAGGCAACCTCCTGTCATTTGTTTGTCTGATGGGTATTATTTCTTCTAAGAATCTAATTAGGATCTTTTAAAGAGTTCAGCCCGGGAGCAAGGGAATTAAATATGACTCACAGTGTGCACCGCCCAACGCCAGGCGAAAAGTGAGATGATCAGTCGTTGATTTATCCACCCATGTTTCAGTCCGCCGCCCTGGCAACGTGTGCTTTTGGTGCCAACCTCTGCCGGGGGTCCAGGGGAGTAGATGGCAGTGGGAGATGTCTGTGTGGGCAGAATGTGGCCACAGAAAGGGCGCCACTTAATGGAAAAATAATCAAACACATAATGGATGCACTAAACCATGTCCACCGAATCCCCTTACTGCCCTCCCTTCCTTCCTTCCTTCCTTCCTTCCTTCCTTCCTTCCTTCCTTCCTTCCTTCCTTCCTTCCCTCCCCTTCCTTCCTTCCTTCCCCTCCCTCCCTCCCTCCCTCCCTTCCTTCCTTCCTTCCTCCCTCCCTCCCTTCCTCCTTTCTTCCTCTCTCTCTCTTTCTTTCTTAGTATCAGGGATTAAACCCAAGGGTTTTCTACCTGTGAGCTGTACTCCCAGCTCTATTTATTTATTTACTTATTTATTTATTGGTACTGGGGACTGAACAACCCGGGGGGATTCTACCTCCAAGCTACAGCCAGCCCCTGCCCTTTTTTATTTTTTGGTTTTGGAAACAGGGTCTCACTAGGTTGTGGTTGCTGAAGCTGTCCTCCAACCTGTGATCCTTCTGTCTCAGCCTCCCAAGTACTAGAATTACAGGTATGCACCACCAAACCTGGCTGTATTTGTTTGTTTTGAAACAAGGTCTCACTAAGTTGTTAAGGCTGCCCTCAAACCTGCATCCTCCTGTCTTGGCCTCCCAAGTGCTGGAATTCCAGGCATGCACCACTATGCCTGGCTCATTTTCATGTTTTAGAGGTCAAAGGAAGATTACATTTCACAGCTCCCTTGCAGTGAGGTGAGGCCTTATAACTAGTTCTAACCAATAGGCTGTAGCAGAAGTAGCCAGTGTATTTCAGAACTAAGCCCCAAGCTTCCTCCTCTCTCTCCTCTCTTTGGTACTAAGGATTGAACCCAGAGATATTCTACCTCCAAGCTACACTCCCAGCCCTTTTTAAATTTTTTGTTTGTTTGTTTGTTTGTTTTGAAACAGGGTCATGCTAGGTTGCTAAGAATCTTGCTACATTGCTGAGGCTGGCCTTGAACCTGTAATCCTCCTATCTCATTCTCCCAAGTACTGAGATCACAAGCATGCACCACCATGCCTGCTACCTTCAGCTCTCTCTCTTACCCTGCCGTGTGGGCACCAACGATGCCAGCATTGTATTACAAAACCGTTCAGACATCCCAAAAACTTGAAGTTGGTCAGCGGTGACCAAGCCCCTGCTATCAGACCTTGTTTTCTCTCCAATCTCTCTCTCCACCCCACATCCCAGCCCTTAGTCTATCCTGGTTTCTGCTACATTTCAACAGAAGTTGCAGACGTCTGTTGACACCTTGCTAAATACTGTGCAAGACTGCCATTCCCTGGAGTTCCAGATTTGTTGACAGACAAGAGCTACAGGTCAGGATATGCACAAATCTCAACAGGGTGCAGCTGTGCGACCCAAACCTTGTTCCATATCACGACACACAGAGCATCACCAGTGCCCAGGAAGGACTCTCATTCTTGTGCTCTTCCCGTTCGAGTCTGCTGTCTTAGTAAAACCATCTCCATGGGGAATATTAAAAGCAAGATGCATGTAATTCTAAAGTGGCAACTCAAAGTCCCCCAAGTCACAGGTGGCGAGCCAGGAGGGGGCGGTGGCATTGGTCACTGTAGGTCCCCAGAAGGTCGGAGGCAGCTCTCTGCCTGAAAAGCATCAAAGCACCTTCTCCTTTTCTCGTGTTTAGGGGGACCGTGAAGCCATTCAAAGGAGAGGCGAAATCCTGTCTTTTGAGACAAGGATGGAACCGGAGGTCATCGTGTTAAGCAAAATAAGCCAGGAACAAAAAGAGAAGAGCGGCAGGATCTCACTCAAATTTGGCGTTTGAGAAAGTTGATCTCCTGGAAACTGAGAGTAGAATGGTGTTTACCAGAGGCCAGGAGAGTAAGGGGAGGAAGGGATGGAGAAAGGTTGGTTGGTGGGTACTAAGTTAATTAGAGAGGACCAAAAAGCTCTAGCAGGGCATGGAGGCACACGCCTGTGATCCCAGTACTTGGGAGGCTGAGACAGAAGGATCGCAGGTTCAAGACCAGCCTCAGCAACTTAGAGAAACCCTCAGCAACTTAGCAAGACCCTATTTCCAAATAAAAAATAAAATAGGGACGGGGGTATAACTCGAAGTCAGAATGCCCCTGGATGATTCAATCCCCAGTACCATACACACACACACACACACACACACACACACACACACACACACACAACCTGTGTGAAGTGAGAGGTGTATAAATGTGTAAATGGATGTGTGGGTGAGTATGAGTTTGCTCATGCTGCCATAACAAAGCTCTGCAGACTGGATGGCTTAACCAACAGAAACTGCTTCTCACAGTTCCAGTGGCTGAAGGTCCAAGACCAAGGTGTGTACACAAGCCACCTTCTTTCTTGTCCTCACACGGTGGCCCCTCGCGGCTGTGCTGTCTGGGTCCTCATCTTCTGAGGACATGGGTTGCACTGTATTAGGGCCCACTCATGTGACCTCACTTTACCTTAATTACATCTTAAAGGTCCTGTTCCCAAATATAGTCACATTCTGAGACCTTGAGGTTTAGGAGTACAGCTTATGGATTTGGAAGCTACAAGTCTGTCTATAACAGTGACTGACTGAATGAATGACTTATGAATGAATGAATGAATGAACTGACAAAAATTAAAATGGCTGGAAGTGTAGCTCAGAGGAAGAATGTCCCTGGGTTCAGTCCCTAGTGTTATTCACGCAAAATGTTTGATTAGGCAAGAAGGGCCAGCTCTATGCCTTAGATAGGATCTCTTTCCCTTCTCCCTTTCTCTCTTTCTTTCTCTCTCTCTTTCTCTCTCCTTCCTTCCTTCTTTCCTTCCTTCCTTCTCTCCCTCCCTTATTCCTCCCTCCCTCCCTCCTCTCCTCCTCCTCCTTCTTCCTTCTCTCTCTCTCGCTCTCTCTCTCTCTTTCTCTCTCCTTTCTTCCTTCTTTCCTTCCCTCCTTCTCTCCCTCCCTCCCTCCCTCCTCTCCTCCTCCTCCTCCTTCTTCTTCTTCCTCTCTCTCTTCTTTCACATGGGGGTGCTCTACCACTAAGCTACATCCCCAACCCTTTGTATTTTTTATTTCGAGGCAGGGTCCTGCTCAGTTGCCCAGGCTGGCCACGAACCTGTGGTCCTCTGCTGCTTTACTTCTGGCTAAGAGAGTGCGGCAGTCAGAGGAAAAATGGGACTGGAGCTGGGGGATGAGGAACAAGTAGCCGCATCAGAAGAGAAGCCGGGGGTTGACATGCGATGTTTTTCAAATCCCTCTGGGTCAACTCAGAATGGTGTTCCCAGCTCTGCCTCTTAACTCTTTCCGGAAACAGTTTTATGAGCCGCTGGTCTGGCGGGCAGCAGGATGCAGTAGAGAAACTTGGAACCAGAAGGCCTGGGCCCTGCTCTGCTGGGTGACCTTAGGGAAGTAGCATAATCTCTCTGAACCTCCTTTCCTTCATCTGTAACCTGGGGGCAGAATCTTTGCCCTTTCACAGAACTTCTGAAGAAGCTCAGGGCGGTAAATGGCAGGCAGATGAGGGCTTTGTAGATCGAGAGACATGATATAAATAAAGACAAGGTATAACTGTGAGCTTGCTGTGAAACCACAGGACAGCTCCTGGCTGGACCTTCCTGGCCATTGCAAAGGGAATTTATTCTTGACATTTTAGTGCTTGCCCTTACTGACTCCGTCCAGGCCCCAGGACAATCAGAGGGCGGGAAGAATTCAGGGCTGTGGAGAAGAAAGACTTAGAAAGGCGAGCCAGCAGTTCTGGAATCCCAGCTATGCAGGAGACTGAGGCAGGAGGAGGCATTGTCTCAAGATATAAAAAGAGTTGGGGGTGCCCGGGCATGGTGGTGCATGCCTGTGATCATGGTGTTTGGAGAGGCTGAGATAGGAGGATCAAGATTCAAGACGAGCCTTGGCATTTTAGCAAGACTCTCCGCGACCTAGCAAGACCCTGTTTCAAGAACAACAACGCAAAAAAAAAATGTTTTAAGGACTGAGAATGTAGATCAGAGGTAGGATGCCCCTGGGTTCGATCCCTAGTACAAAAGGGGGGAAAAAAGAGCTGGGAGTTTAACTTAGTGGTAGACCACCCCTTGTTCAATCTCCTGTACCAGAGAAGGAAGGAAGAAAGAAAGAAAGGAAGGAGAGAGAGAAGGACAGAGGGAGAGAGGGAAAGAAAAAAGAGAAAAGGAAAAAAAAGAGAAAGGGAAGGAAGGAAGAAGAGAGAGAAAGGGAAGGAAGGAAAGAAGGAAGGAAGGAGAAAAAAGGAGGAAAGGCACGAAGAGAAATGGATCCCTCTGCACTCTTCAGCACAGAGCCATTCCTGCCTCACCAAGCGCTTTTGAAGACACCGATGAGCACCTGACATTGACCGCAGCTTCCTCTCCACGCTCTGTGCTAAGCCCTCCCCAGACATCAACTCTCTGAGTTTCCACAACATTCTCTGAAGGTGGGTCTACTATCCACCCATTTTGCAGATGAAGACACTGAGGCACAGGGGAATTCAGTAATTGCCCAGGATCATATGGCTATTAAGAAGCAGAATAGGGGCTGGAGTGTAGCTCAGCGATCCCCAGCACTGCAAAAATAGACTAAAGTAAGGTTACAATGCTTCATTGCCGGCCTCACTAATGTACCGGGAAGGAGGAAAGGGAAAGGGAGGGGGGGGATATGGAGGGAAATACACCAAGGGATGTATGCCTAGATGTTTGTATCACTTTAGATCTCATATTGTATAACAACATTGCACCAACAAAAACATAGAAAATAAAATAAGGGCAGAAGGTAACCCAAATCTGATAGCTCTTAATCTTGACCTACAGCCCTTATAATCTCTTAAAACACTTTAAGGTGTGCTTGGTATTGAGTAGGTACTAAAGACATTTAGGATCTCTAAATTCTCTAATTTAATTAATTAATTAATTAATTAATTAATGTATTTATTTATTATGGTACTGGGGATTGAACCCGGGGCATCCTACCTCCAAGCTACACCCCCAGCCCTATTTTTTATTCTGTATTTTGAAAGAGGGTCTCACTAAGTTGTGGAGGGCCTCACTAAGTAGCTGAGGCTGGCCACAAACCTGTGATCCTCCTGTCTCAGCCTCCCATGTACTGGGATTACAAGTGTGCACCACCACACATTCTGGCATTCTACCTCTGAGCTTTTTGTTTGGAAACAGGGTCTTGCTAAGTTCCTGGCAGCCTCACTAAGTTGCTGAGGCTGGCTTTGAACCTGCGATCCTCCTATCTCAGTCTCCCAAGTACTAGGATTTCAGGTGTGGGCCACCACATCTGGCTTAAACTCTAAATCTCAGCTTTGGTGCTTCCCGGCTGGGTGAGCTTGGCTAACTGGTTTACCTTCTCAGAGGTCAGTGACGCCTGCCCCGCCTGCCTGTCAACTTCTCTTCTTGCCCAGTGTGATTTGGGGGTTGTTACTTAACCTATCGGAGCCTCAGTTCCCCTGTCTGTCCAATGAGAGCGAGAGTAGTTCCTACCTGGCCTGGTGCCAGACACACAGGAGGAGCCGACCAAGCAGCAGCAATTTATGAGAGGAAGAACATGTCTCCTACACTCCAGCTGAGGCCAGCAAAAAGACCAGGGACAGAAGCCGGGCGTGGTGGCGCATGCTTGTAATCCCCGTACTTGGGAGGCTGAGACCAGAGGATCTGAGTTCGGAGCTAGCCTCAGCTACTTAGTGAGGCCCTCTGAAACTTAGTGAGACCCTCTTTCAAAATAAAGAATAAAAAAAAAAAAATAGGGCTGAGGGTGTAGCTGGGAGGTAGAATGCCCCTGGGTTCAATCCCCAGTTCTGCAAAAAAGGAAAAAAAAAAAAAAAAAAGACCAGGGACAGAAGGACAGACAGAGACAGTGTGCAGAGCTTTCTGTTGTCTTTCTTGCTGTTTTGCCAGAAAGTGCCATGCTAAATCTAATTCTTATTAATAGCAACTGAATCTGGGCCCGGTCTTCCTTGATGGGGCATGTACTTCTGAATATCTGTTCTGTTCACTTTATGGTCCTGGTGGCCTGTAAAGTTAACTTTAAAGAAATCGTTAATATGACTGCTTGAGAAATCGAAGAGATAAAATGATCACTGCGCGTCATGATGCTACCCTTCAAAGTACTACAGCTGGAAGCCGGGCATGGTGGCGCATGTTTCTAATCCCAGTGCTTGGGAGGCTGAGACAGGAGGATCACAGGTTCTTGGTCAGCCTCAAGCATCTTAGTGAGGCCCTCTGCAACTTAGCGAGACCCTGTTTCAAAATTAAAGATAAAATAAAATAGGGCTTGGGGTGCAGCTCAGAGGTAGAATGCCCCTGGGTTCAATTCCTAGCACCACAAATGAATGAATAAATATGTAAATAAAATAAAGTAGTACATCTGGAGTCCAAGCATTACCTGCACTTAATTTTACCTTATATTTTTAGTTTTTGGTATTAGAAATCCCACCTGGGGACTTTCTACCTCCAACCAACATCCCCAACCCTTTTTATTTTTTTTAAACTTTGAAACAGGATCTCACTAAGTTGCTGAGGGTCTTGGAAGTACAAAGACAAAAGACACTGAGATGCCAGAGATTCATTTCAAAGTGGAATTAGTTCACAGGAAGCATTTAAGGAGGGGAAAAAAAAAAAAAAGGCAAAGGCTCCTCGGAGCTGGCTGGTCCTGTTCGCAGGCCAGGCCGTCCAGCGCCAGGTCCTGGGGCCCCGCCCAGGCTGACACGCAGCTTCTCTTTCCCAGGCTGGGAGGGATTTCCTGTTTATCTTCCCAGCTTCTGTGTCCACATGCACAAGATGTGAATCCAGGGCAGAAGCCAAGATGAGGAGCAGTATTTCTTTAAGCCAGTTCCACGTTAAACATGCAGGGAGTGAAGGAGATTTACACTTAAATTAAATTTCCTTCCTGCTCCCGTTGGCCAGGGCCTCCAGAAAGTGTGGTGTGTGCGTGAGGTGGAGTGTATGTGTGTACGTCCACACATGACATCCTGTCTACATAGACTGGTAGGGGTCTTCACGTGAGCTCTGGTGTAATGGCTGTGGGGTAGGAAAGAGTTAATCGGTGGGAACTGGTAAAATGGCACATCCCGTGATGGGTAAGGACACAGCCATGCTGCAGGGTGGTATGGCAAAAGTCTGGTGACGCTGAACCTACCGCTAGGCTGGAGTTTCTCCATCACTCTTGGAATCAAATCCCCAGTCTGCAGCCTGGTCTAGGGCGGCAGCGTTTCTGAACCCTGGCCCTCTTGATATTTGGGGCCACTCCATTCTCTTTTGGAAGGGGGCAGGCCCGTGCACTGCGGGGAGCCCGGCAGCCTCCCGAGCCTCCACCCCCTACACGCCAGGAACAGCCCCTGCTGCAAGTTGTGACAACCCAGAATGTCTCCAGGCATTGCCAAAATGCCACCGCAGGCAACAGCATGGAGGGATTTCATCAACATGGTGTTTAGTCGAAGAAGCCACGCATGTATGCATGCACACACACACACACACACACACACACACACACACACACACACACGGGCACACACACAGGCACACAGAAGGTGCCTGTATTTACAAAGCCATTTTGGCCAGGGAAGGGGAGGAATGGGCAGGGGGCTTCTGGGATAAGGGTAACGTTCTGTTTCTGGATTTAAAGTAGTGATTTTTTTTTTCTAGTGATTATTGACTGCGTGCTGAGCACTGTTCTGTGGCTATGTTATAATTCAAACGATGGTTAGAGAATGAGGCACACCTGGATGGGTTGATCAAAAATATATCCAGTACATATGATACGTGGGAAAAAAGCAAGTTGAAGAGTATGCATACGAGCCAGGCGTGGTGGTGCATGCTTGTAATCCCAGCATTTGGGAGGCTTAGACCGGAGGATCCGGGTTCACGGCCAGCCTCAGCTACTTAGTGCTAGTGAGGCACTCCGCAACTTAGTGAGACCCTGTTTCAAAATAAAGAATAAAAAATAGGGCTGGGGGTATAGCTTGGAGATAGAATGCCCCGGGTTCAATCCCCAGTACCATAATAAATAAATAAATACATTAATTAATTAATTAATTAATTAAATTAGAGAATTTAGAGATCCTAGAATGCCCCTGATTCAATCCCCAATACAACAACAACAAAAAAGTATGCATACTACGATGCCCTTTGTGTGTGTCAAGGATGCACAGGGGCGCAGGGTGGTGACAATGCACCGGTTTCTTGCTCTTGGGTGTGTAAACTGTGAATCACTGCAATACTGAAGTCGCATAGATCCTACAACTCAGCACATCTGGCTCCTCGGGGATGTGCCCTCAGGAGGCTCCCACCTGTCACCACAGGAGACACACTGTGCTCACTAAGGTGTTGCTGGAATAACAGGCGGAGGCTCAGAGGGGGTAAGTAACTTACTGAAGATCACACAGTGTGTCAGCTGACCCCAGGTCCATTGACCCAAAGCTTCCCCTCCTGACCACCATCCTGCAGGCCTGCCACCTCTAGACCCAGCGGTGCTGGTGACTGGGTGGGGAGGGGCAGCAGTCTGTCACCCCAAAGCCTGCTCCATCTACACTTCACTGTTGCTGAGTCCCAGGTACATGGAAGGGAGGGGCTGCCCAAGGCCATTCTGCTCCTCTCCTAGGTACCCACTTTCCTCTTCAATTCCCATGACTTGCCAGAGCAGCCCAGATCCTTTCTTCTATAAGCTCTGAGTCTCCTCAACCCCTGGACAACTTATTTCCTCAACTATGTGTTGAGGATTCTAAATACACCAGAATCAGATGGTCCTCCAAGCACCACATCAGCCTCCTGATGAAGAGCACATGGCTCTGGCACATGACCACGTGGGCCCCTCTCCTGGCTCTGCTGCTTATCAGCTGTGTGGACCTTGAGCAAGGTACTTTCTCTCTCTAAGCCTGCTTCATCTTCTGTAAGAAAAGCATAATAGTACTCGTGTCAGTCAGCTCTCCATTACTGTGACAAATACCTGAGATAATCAGCTTAAAAAGAAGAAAGGTAGCCAGGCATGGTGGCACATGCTTGTAATCCCAGTACTTGGGAGGCTGAGACCAGAGGATCCTAGTTCGTGGGCAGCCTTAGCTACTTAGTGAGGACCTCTGCAACTTAGTGAGACCCTTTTTCAAAATAAAGAATAAAAAATAGGGCTGGGGGTGTAGCTCGGAGGTAGAATGCCCCTGGGTTCAATCCCCAGTACCAAAAAAAGAAAGGAAGAGAAAAGAAGAAGAAGAAGAAGAAGAAGAAGAAGAAGAAGAAGAAGAAGAAGAAGAAAGGTTAGCTGGGTGTGGTGGTGCATGCTTGTAATCCCAGTACTTGGGAAGCTGAGACAAGAGGATCCTGGTTTGCAGCCAGCCTCAGCTACTGAGTGAGGCTCTCCACAACTTAGTGAGACCTTGTTTCAAAATAAAGAACAAAAAAATAGGACTAGGGGTGTAGCTTGGAGGTAGAATGTCCCTGGGTTCAATCCCTAGTACCACAAAAAGAAGAAGAAGAAGAAGAGAAGAAGAAGAAGAAGAAGAAGAAGAAGAAGAAGAAGAAGAAGAAGAAGAAGAAGTTAACTTTGGCTCAAAAGTTTGGAGGTTTTGGTCCATGATTGGTTGACCCCATTGCTTTGGGGCCTGTGGCGAGGCAATGCATCTTGGCATGAGTGGAGCACCGGGTAGAGCAAATCCATGGCCAGACTTGAAAGGAGAGGAAGGCAATGGAGCTGGGGTCCCACTCGCCCCTTTCAGGGCACACCCCCAGTGACCTGAAGACTTCCCGCCAGGCTCTACCTCTAAAAGGCTACACACCTCCCACAGCACTGCTCCTCGGAGCAAGCCTTCAGCACGGGGACTTGGGAGACACCCCAGACCCAAAATGTAGCAGCACCTAAGTGTGAGCGCGGACACAGGACCGTACGCGTTAACTCGCCTTGCCAGGGGCATCTGGTGCATGGTGGGCGCTCAGTCAACATGATTATTATCAGTCTCCCTGGGGACCAGCTCTGGACGCCGGCCCGATTGGTTCCTCCAGGAGCTCTTAATCAGGGGCAAGGTCCGGCTCTGGGCCAAGTCCTTTCCAGCCAGGCTGATGTCAGATTGCTAAATTGGAAGTCCACGTCCTGCCATTGTCCCCAGCACCACAGTCTCCAGGCAGGGAGGTGATGTCATGGAAACTGAGGGCTCTGTCCTGTGGGGTGGGTAAGGGTGGGCGGGGAGGGCCTCTTGGGGCAGCCCTCCCCCATGCCTGCTGGCCACACAGGGGAAGCTTTGGCCTGAGGCTCCGGGCATCTGTGAATCTCTGTTTCCCTCCCATGCACTTCCGCATTATTCACCCTTGTTACAGTGAGTGTAAAAGACACCCGTGACTTAGACAGACAAGCTGTTTCCATTCCATTTTCAAACACCAACCCGGGGCTGGCTCTCGTCCTTCCAGATTCCTAGGGTCAGTTTCTGACTTATCTGGGTCACTCATTCTTCGGCCTGGCTCTCTGGGAATCATCTCACAGAACCAGGAGTCTCCCCTGCAGTGGCTTTGCCTGTGGACACTCTGACTCTTAGGAGAAAATGATAACATGGGCCCCTCCCGGGCCCAAAGCAGCCACAAAGGACCCGGCATGGTGCCAAGCACAGAGGCGCCCGCCATAAATGGCCCCTTGGTTACTGTAATTATTAATGGGGCTCAATTATGTTCTGGTCCTGCTTTATTTAATCCATACAACAACCCAAGAGGGAGGTTCCATTACCACTCCCATTTTACAGATGGGGAAACTGAGGCTCAGAGAGGTAAGGGAACTTTCTGAGGTTCTGAAGTCAAACCACATGGCATCTTCTGCCCAAATATCCCATGTCTTTCTCCCAATGTCCCCAAATCTGAATTTAGTTTAGTGTCACCAGCTTCACCTATCTGTTCATTCCGAGAGCCTTTCCCCTCCTTGGCAAGCTCTTTCTCTCTTCCCTTGATGATAGTCTATGCCCCTGGTATCACATCTGAATTCCCTGGGACCTTGGAGAACACCTGATGCCCCAGGGTTAGCCCCAGTAAGTTACATCACAATCTCAGGGGTGTCACTGGAGATTGGGGGTAATGCGAGGACCTGGGGCAGTAGTGATGCATGCTGCTGGATGGTTCCAGCCCACGCAGGTGTTTACAGCTAACCATGGGCCTGCCGGAATTTCTTAGAAGGGCCAAAGCAGTATCTTCCAGTCAACATTCTCACTGCTATCATCCGAAATGACTGACCATGCAGCTTAGAGGAAGGAAGCTCACAGCTTTTTGGAGATTCTAGGTTCAGTCCATGTAAGGCCAGTATCCAAGGCTTAGGATATGGCGGCAGGAAGGAGAGAGAGAGAGAGAGAGAGAGAGAGAGAGAGAGAGAGAGAAAGAGCCTCTGCTCTCACATCATGGAGGCCAGGTGCAAGACAGCAAGCAGGGGAAGGAGAAAGCATCTGTAATACCCAAGGCCACACCCCCAGGGACCCCTCCTTAACAACTAAGCCCCCTTCCAACATTGCCACCTTCTTTCCAGGAGGGCTAAGTGGACATTCTAAATCCAAAACATTACACAGGGTAACCAGGTGTCCAGTTTTCCTGGGCTGAGGGACTTCCAAGGACATGGGACTTTCAGTGAGAAAACTCAGAGCATACTGGGCAGACGGTGATGTGTAGGTCACTTTGGCCAAAGCCAGGTCCCACTGGAAGCAAAACCAAATGTCCCCGATGCCAGGCCGGTCACTAAATACATGGCGCTGTGAATGGAAGGCAATAGGAGATGGTGTTGAAGAGCAGACAAATGAGTGGTGCCCAGCCAGAGGCATTCAAATCCTCTTGAAATAAACAGAATAGGGCAGTGCCATCAAACAAGACCCACCTGGTTTTGAACTTCCAGCAGAGGACCTTCACCTTCTGTACTACAGCCCCATCCCTTTCTCTTCTTATAGATCAATGGATGAGCGATTCTCCAGGCCAGCTGCACATTGGAACCAACTAGGAGTGTTAGCAAATCCTGAAGCTCAGGCACAGCCCAGACTAATCTAATCTTACTTTCTGGAGGTAGGTCCTAGGCATCAGAATTAAAAAAAAAAAAAAAAAAGCTTCATTCTGAGTGTTTTAGTCTGTGTGCTGTTGCTATAACAAAATACTAGAGACCAAATAATTTATAAAGAAGATTACATTGCTGCTGGGCGTGGTGGTACATACCTGTCATCCCAGTACTTGAGAGGCTGAGACAAGAAGATACCAGGTTCAAGGCCAGCCTCAGCGACATCTTGTTTCAAAATAAAAAATAAAAAGGGCTAGGGTTGTAGCTCAGAGATAGAATACCCCTGGATTCAATCCCCAGTACAGGAGGAGGAGGAGGTTAGGGGGAAGAGATTGAATTAGTTTGCAGTTCTGGAGGTCAGGAAGTCCAATGCATGGTGCTGGCATCTGCTGGGCACCTTCTTGCTGCATCCTAACGTGGAGGAGGGCATCACACGCTAAGACAGAGGTGAGTGTGCCAACTTGGGTCCCTTTGCCCTTTCTCATAAAGTCTGTAATACCCCCAATGGGCCCCCCCCCTCATGATCTCATTTAATCCTAATTACCTCCCAAAGGCCTCATCTCTAAATACCATTAGCATATGACTTTGGAGATTCAGTTTCCTACACCCTAGCTCCAGGTCACTGTAATGTATATAGCTGCAATGAAAAACATTTCTATCCTACTTGCTTTCTAGAGCCTCTAATCAAAATGAACACTGGAGGGGCACCTCCATTTTGCTTGTGGAGCATCCTGGAGCTCCAAGGGCCTGGCCCCGAAAGGCTGGGGGCTCCGCTCTGTGGCCGCCCTGCTCGTGTGACTCAGGCGGCTCGATCAACTTCCTCCAAGTCTAAGAAGAATAAGGAAATGAATGCGGAGGTTCCTGGTCTCAAGTCTGACATCATGAGGGACAGAACTGCCTAGTCATCCTTGGTCACAGTCCAGGACCATGAGAGGTAAAAATAGTGGGGGTTCCTAGTTATGAGGCTGGTGAGCTTAAGGGTGGTTAGTTAGGCAGCAGTAGGTAGCTGAGACCTTGTGAAGTTTTTCAGCATCTGGTATTGATGCCAGCTCGACAATCTTGAAGGGTTTACTCCAGCTGGGCTCCCACGATCTGGGATCAGCAAAAACAGAGTTTACTCTTCTTCCTATAAAGAGCCAGATAGGCCCGGCATGGTGGCACACACTTGTAATCCCAGTACTTGGGAGGTTGAGACAGGAGGATCTGGGTTTGCGGCCAGCCTAAGATATTTAGTGAGGCCTTCCACAACTTACTGAGCCCGTTTAAAATAAAGAATAAAAAATAGGACTGGGGATGTAGTTCGGAGGTAGAATGCTCTTAGGTTCAATCCCTAGTACTGCAAAAAATAAATAAAGAGCCAGATAACAAATAATTGAGGTTTTGCAGGTCCTAAGGCCACTGTCACACTACCTAACTTTGCCCTTTTAGTGCAAAAAGGAGCCACAGATAATATGTTAAGAAGTGAAAGAGGCTATGTTCCAATAAAACTTTATTTACATGGATAGTCGGCTGGCTGGATCTGGCCCAATTGTTAGTTTGTCCTGACCTAGAATACTAACCTAGAACAGCTAGGTGAGCGTTAGCGATCAGCGAACGGGCCTGAGTTCACAAGCATGCACATCTAGGCATGCACGTGTATGTCTACACGTGACACATGTGTCTGAGGGGTGTATGCTGCGTGGGGTTCTGTTTATTCCCTCTGTAGAGACAAAGCAACAAGCTTCTTTCAACCGACATCTCAATACCCTATCCCCGCACTTGTGGCTCCTCTTTAGGTGGGGGAGAAAGGGAAGTAACAGAAAGAGCCGAGAGAAGAGTTGGTGTGTGCTGGCCGTGTCCATCTGGGTTAAGTTTGGAGGGAAGCCATGGTCGGTCAGTGGTTGACTACTGTCAGGCCAGCAGCCCACGTCTTTCCCTCTGCTAAAGTGGAATGCAGTCACCCTCTGGGGAGGAGACATTGTAAAAATGAAGAAGGAACCCCGGAACTTCCGAGGAGGGGCTGGGGGAGGGAGGCAGCGGCGCCCCCTCCTGCGGCGGGTGGCTTTTCCAGGCAGCTTGCAAACATCTGCCTGCTTGTTTCATTCTGACCGCCCCCCCCGGGACTCCGGAGGGCTGCTTCCGGCATGACTAACTTCTTGGCTGGGTTTGCTGGGGCCAGGAGCGCAAGGCAAGTCAGCTGAGTCTTCCTCTTAGAGCCAGCAGCTGTGGGTTCAAATTCCCGTTTGCACTTCCTTTCTAAACGGTCTTGGCGCACATGACCTCATCCTGCTCGGCCTCTGTTTCCTCGTCTGTAAAACGGGGCTGACATTAGTACACCTCCTGCGAGTGTTTCAGTAATGAGAATCCAGTGCGTCAAACATTTGTCACAGAGCTTTAGGTGTGGTGCGTGATCGTCAAGGTGACATCCTGAAACAGACCTCAGCTGGCCCAGTGTGCTGGGCTTCCACATTTTAGGGATGTCTTCCCTCATCCCCCAGGCTGGGCTAGGTTGCTCTCGTTTACAATGATATGGAAACTGGTTCCTTTGCCTCAAAGCATTCACCCGTGCTAGGTATTCAGCTCCCAGTGGACGCTGTTTTTGATAAGCATCTCTTTCCTCTAGCTGACTTGAAGCTGCAGGCAAAGGAGATGGTGTTTGTGTTTTGAACCACTCTGTCTCCCCCAAAGGGGTCATCCAGTATGGGGTTATGATGGGAGCTCTGCTCAGCACCCTGGCGCATTAATCAGATTGGGCTATGCTAGGCTGCAGTAACGAAGAACCCAATATCTCAAACCCAATGTCTCACTTTGGAGGCCTAACATCACAAAGGGTGACTTCTCGTTCATGCAGATTCCAGTATGAATTGGGTGACTCTTGATAGCAAGATCTTCCCCCGTGGCAGTTCTAGCTTGTACTGCTAACATTGAAACCTGTGGTCTTTATTGTCCCTGAAGGACCAGGCCTTTGGTCCTTTGTGTGTGCCTTTGGTTTTCCTTGGCATTGATCAAGCCAGTGACGTGGCCCTGCCTAGCTGCAAGGGTCTGGGAGGTAGAGGGGCACCCTTAGATGCTCAGCATGTTGAAGTGTCTGTCCCGTCAGGGGAGGGCTCAGACTCTGTGGCTGGTCTCCTGTGTCTGGGTTTGGTGAGAAGAAGCCCAAACGCACTTGAAAAGTTGGAAAGTGGAGAGATACCTACTAATTAGGATTACTTTTGAAAACCAGGTATAATCATTCCTTACTATCCATGGGAGATTGGCTCCAGGGTCCCCCATGGAGCCAGGATGGGGGATGGTCAAGTCCATTATATAAAATGGCATAGAGCCAGGTGTGGTGGTTCCCACCTGTAACCCCAGTAATTGGGAGCCTGAGACAAAAGGATCACAGACCTACGGCCAGCCTTAGCAACTTAGCAAGGCCCTCAGTAACTTAACAAGACACTGTTTCAAAATTAGAAAATGAAATAGGGCTGGGGGTGTAGCTCAGAGGTAGAATGCACCTGAGTTCCATCCCTAGTGAAACACACACACACACACACACACACACACACACACACACACACATACACGGTATTTGCATATACCCTATGCACATCCTCCTGTATGCTTTATTTACTTATTTATTTATTTACTGCAGTACTGGGGATTGAACTCAGGGGCATTCTACTTCCAAGTTATGCCCCCAGCCCTATTTTTCATTCTTTATTTTGAAACAGGGTCTCACTAAGTTGTGGAGGGCCTCACTAAGTAGCTGAGGCTGGCCGCCAACCTACGATCCTCCTGTCTCAGCCTCCCAAGTATCCCATATGCTTTAAATCATCTGGATTACTTATAATGCCTAATACAATGTAAATGCCATGTTGTAGCTGCTGTACTGTATTGTTTAGGAAATTATGACAAGAAAAAATGTCTGCACAGACTCGATTTTTTTTTCAAATATCTTCCATCTGCAGTTGGTTGAATTCACAGATGTGGAACCCAGGGATATGATGTGTTGACTGTATTTATCAGAGAAAAAAAAAAAACAATCACCATATATCCTTTGTTGGAAATACTAGGCAGTGTGCTCAGCCTGCCATTTCTGGCCACACAAGATCCAAAAGGCTTCTCAGCTCCAAATGTCACAAACATTTTGTCTCCATGGTTGAAATAAGTTTTAATGGTTTCATTTTGATAAGGATCGACAGTTGCCCATCACAGGCATAGCTCCTAATTAGAGGAGACCAGTGATTAAATAAACCGTGAAGAAGAAAAAAAAATCTCTTGCAAGATAAGGTCTTTGAAAGCATTCAGCTTGAGCCTGGCAGGCAGTGGGACTCCTCAGGTCTTTTCCCTGGCTTCATGGGAAGGTGACTGGATGAACTTGAGTTTTCCCTCAGTGCTGGCTCCTCACTACACCTAAAGGTGAGTGGGAGAGGGAGACTGAGGCAAAATGTGGACAAAAGCATTGAAGATGCACGGAAGAGCTA
Source organism: Graphiurus murinus (assembly GCA_004027655.1). Taxonomy (NCBI): domain Eukaryota; kingdom Metazoa; phylum Chordata; class Mammalia; order Rodentia; family Gliridae; genus Graphiurus; species Graphiurus murinus. Next base: position 18,185 of record PVLC010024235.1, read on the forward strand.
GCACTGGGAGAAAACATCTGCGATAATTTGAATCTTGAATATCCTTCAAAGGCCCATGTGTTGACAGATTGGTCCCCAGACCTTGGAGCTACCCAGAGGTAGTGGAGCCTTTAAGAGGCGGGGCCTAATGAGAGGAAGTTAGGTCATAGGGGTGTGTCCTTGAAGGAGATATTGGGACCCCAGCCCCTTCCTCTCACTCTCCTTACTTCCCAGTCTCCTCCAGGTGAACAGTCTTCCTCCACTATGTCTTCTGCTGCCATGTTGTACTGAACCACCACAGGCCCAGAGTAACCGGGCCAAGTGGTCATGGATTGAAACCGTGAGCCAAAACAAACCTTTCCTCCTTTTAAGTTGATTTTCTCAGGTATTTTGCCACAGCAACAGACACTTAACACACCTTCATTGTTTTTGTTTGTTTGTTTTCTTTTACAATTCAACACACCATCTACCAGCTTAACAGAACTAGCATGTGATTAGGCCACAGCTCAGCCATGTTGCAGACACTGAATCGTCCTATCACCTTTGAGACCTGTGGCATCTTGCCACTGAACCAGAGCTCTCGTTTTCCTGAGTCCATTTGTTTTTATAAGATAAGGGCAGATGCAGGATCATACAGTGCAGCTGTGTAAATATTGCCCAGAGATACTAACAGTGCCACCACTTGAACATGTCATGGGAGACTGGGTGCCTCACTGGGCTTCCGTGGATGTGGGCACCTGGGTCCTCTATGGGGAAGGTGGTTAGGGCATCGATCAAGCACCTGCGTGAAAGTCTGCCTGTTTGAAAGTCAAATACACAGAGGTTGAGGCCTGCCAATACTTTCTCAGGGGTGTGCCTTATGTGCCAGATTTGCCTAGGCATCTGGACTTAGTCTGTTTTGTGCTGGTAGAACAGCATCCGAGAGACAGAGACATTTATTTTTTTTTAAAAAAATGGAGATTTAAACAGTTCTAGTTAAGAGCTATTTACTAAGAAAACATGACATTTTATTACAAAAAAAAAAAATGGAGATACTTTTATAGTTCTGGAAGCTGGGAAGTTCAAAGTTAAGGGCCTCACATTTGGCAAGAGCCTTCTTGCTGTGTCATTCCATGGTGGAAGGTGGGAGGGCAAGGGAGCTTAAGAGAGAGGGAGGGGGAAGGGGCTGAACTCATCCTTGAATCAGAAACCCACTCCTGAGATAACTAGCCCACTCCCTGGGTAGGAACACTGACCCATGAGGGAGGACTCCGCTCTCACGACCCTGAATCACTTTTAAAGGTCCCAGCTCTCGACACGGTGGCACTGGAGACTAAGCGTCCACCTCATGAACTCTGGGGGACCCATTCAAACCAGAGCGCACATTCAAATCAGTTTTTGCAGAATAGCAAACTACCACTGACTCAGTGGTTTAAAACAAAAAGTCTCATCCATTACTGCTCCGAGTCCGCGGCCGGCTGGGTGGTCCCGCAGATCTGGGCCAGGTTTGGCTGATCTGGTCTGGCTTTGTCATGTGCTTCCATTAGCCAGTTGCCAGGTGGGTGTGGGGTGGGGAGGGGTACGCCTCACAGTCTGCTGGCTGTCAGCTCGGCGGCAGGGTTGACTAAGCCATGGGACGGCGCATGCTCCAGCTGGCTGGTTGTTCATATGACAGTGGCACTCCTCCAGCAGGACAGTAAGAAGCAGACCAGGTCCCTCAAGGTCTCGGCTGGAACTAGCACCCTGTCCCTTGCGCCACATCGTACCAAAAAGGAAGCCACAAAGCCACCCCAGACTTAAGAGGGAAAGACTACAGAGTTGCTTTGCAAGGGATGGAGGCATGGGAGGAGCTGGGGACCAGGGAGGACTTTTGTAACCAGTCTCCCATAGTATCCACAGTAAAACCTTTCAAAGGGGGATGGCGTGGGCATTGACCGAGGAGAGAGATGACCAACCACGGGGCAGCAGAGACGGGCTGGGGTTGGCAGGAGGGAAACAGACCCTGCAGTGGAGAAGAATGAGCCGCAGAGGGGACAGAGGAAGAGGCTGGAGCCACACGAAAATTCCACTCCAGTAACTACTTCCTGTTTATTTAATATTATTATTATTATTATTTCAAAATGCTGGGGATGGAACCCAGGGCTCTGTGCATGGCAGTGAGCACTCCACCACTGAGCTATACCCTGGCCTCATGTCAACACCAACACTGGTCATGGTACTGGGGATTTTATTTATTTTATTTTATTTTAATTTATCTAGAAACAGGGTCTCACTAGGTTGCTGAGAGCCTCACTAAATTACCAAAACTGGCCTCAAACTTGCGATACTTCTGCCTCAGCCTCCCAAGTACTGGGATTACAGGCGTGGGCCACCACACCTAACTCAGCGCTTCAATACTGACTTGTACTGGGTGCTCCGGGTGCTTACTAAAGTACCAAGTACTGGGCATGAGGGTCTCATGCGATCCTCGGTTACTCCCGTGAGCAAGGGTCTACTGATTAATCCCATTTTACAGATGAAGCAATTGAGGTCCAGAGAGAATTAGGTAACTTGCTGAGAAATACACAGGCAGGAAGTACAGAGTGCATGACTTGAAGACAGGTCTTGGCATTAAAGCACGCCACTGTTCTGTCTCTAGAGTAACTCGTCTCTCTGCCCCACCTCGGGCTCCCTGCCCAGGCTTGGACCACCACAGCATCGGAGTCCTTCCAGTCCCCCTCCAGGGGGTGGCCCACTCTTTTTTTTTCAATACTGGGGAGTGGACCCAGGGGCATTCTACCTCCGGGCTACATCCCCAGTCCTATTTTTTGTTCTTTCTTTATTTTTTTGTGGTGCTAGGGATTGAACCCAGGGGCATTCTACCTTTGAGCTACACCCCAGCCCTATTTTTATTCTTTATTTTGAAACAGGGTCTCACTAAGTTGTGGAGGCCTCACTAAGTAGCTGAGGCTGGCTGAGAACCCAGATCCTCCTGTCTCAGCCTCCCAAGTACTGGGATTACAAGCGCACGCCACCACGCCCGGCTGTCTGGCTCCGTTCTTTCTATAAATCTTTTCAGCTTTGGAGGCCATTTGGTCTCTGGGGCAATGACTCGACTCTGCCCATTCAGCAGACATAAATAGCACACTAATAAATGGGTGTGGCCACGTGCCCATCAGGTCTTATTTACAAAAACAAATGCTCAGGCAGTAGCTGGGCGACTCCTGCTTCATCCGTTCTCCAGACTGCAGCCAGAGTGAGCCTGCCTCAGTGTGACCCAGCTGTTCCTTGCCTCAAGGGATTCTCCAGGGTCTTGGGGATCAAACTCTCCATGTGCTTTGCAGTCCGGTGGGTGAGCATGGTCCCTGACCAGTGGCCTCACCGCCCCCCAGGAGTGTGTCAGAAAGGCAGAGCCCCGGTCCTGCCCCAGACCTGCAAATCAGACGGTGCCTTCTACCAAGGTCACCAGGGCATTCGAGGCCCAGCTGGTGCAGCTCGAGCTTCCTTCCAGATTTCTGTGTCCTGGCATCTTCCTTCCCCTCCCCCCTCTCCCTTAATACTGCATCCTCCTCCCACCCACCCAGCCCACTAGCCAGACAAACTAGCAAGCTCCTTTCACCTCGGGGCTCCATAGTTTTCTCCAGCCCAGCCCCTCCAGTACTAGGATAATCGCTCCTACCTGTCCTTGGATCTCAGCTGAAAGGCCACTTCCTCCCTACACGGAGGGAGGCCCCTCTCTGCTGCATTCCCATGACCTCCCTCTACTTAGCTCTCCTGCCTGTCTCCCTCAGTTTATGCATTCCTAAGAGAGTCTGTCTTGGCCACCTCCGTGTGTGTCCTCCGTGCCCTGGGACAGTATTGCTTGCTGAAAAGTAAATGAAACACACCCACCAACTTTCCCCTGGGCACAAGTGTCTTACACAACTACTGTTTAATCAGCCTGTGGCTGCAGGATTTCCACCTGGCTCTGAGGCTTTGAACTGTCTACATAGCCTCCAAGATTCCATCTCAGCCTAAGCCCGGTGGTTTTTTCTTATTAGCACATGTTTACCATTTTGAAAGGGGCCCCTGGGGCTTAAGAGATTTCTGGACAAAATTTTTGAGCTATGAATTAGCCCACAGGCCAAGACTTGAATTGTGTTGGGAGGGAGAAGTAGGAAGGAAGGGGAAGACTTGAAGGGAGACTCCTAGGTTGTACACCTATGGAGCGATGGTCTGGCATCTTCTCCACCTGGAGACAGAACCAACTCTGTACAAACAATTCTCCCCAGCATCCCTGCATGGAAAAAAAGCTTCCATAGAAGTCACCGAGGCAGGCAGAGGCTACATGCCAGGAAGATGAGAGCCCTCCCCAAAGCTGACATCCAGTCCGGAGGTTTCCACAAATTCCTTTATTAATACAGCAAAATGTAAAAGAACAAGGTCCCCAAATGACCTATATGATTCAAAGTGCAAATTTACTCCAACCTGAAATAAGAAATGAATGGCAGGCCTTGACCATTTGGGCCTTGGGAATTTGGTGCTATTCAAATGCTTTTCAGTCACACATTGTAGCAGCTGAACCACACATATTTGACTAACTCTTTGGTCTCTGTTATTGGAACAAAACCGACGCTATGACTGCAGCTGCCCGACTGTATCAAAATACACAGTTTGGGGTCAGACGACACATTAAAAACAATGATAAAATGTGAGGAATGTTTTAAGTCAGACAGAGTCAAGGCACTTTTTTTTTTTTTTAAAGCAAAAGGTGCTAAAATATTCCTGAATACCTGATACTTCAAACACCAGATTATATGTCATTTGGTTGCACATTTTAGTCTGTTTTCTCAGTATACGTGAGCATGCATTCTCCACCCTCTCCCAACTTATACTTGTGTTATCCCACCCCGTCATGTGCTATGTGGGTATAAAAAAAGAAAATAAACAGACATGTCTAAGTCACAGATAAGCAATTATTAAAAAAAAAAAAAAAAAAAAAAAAACTAACCATGATGATGATAACACTGAACTCATCTCCTCTTGAGGGGCCCTAGAAATGCAGATGAGGTTTGTTTTTTTCACCCCTGGAGGAAATCTTCCTTCCTGTGGGTAGAGATGAGAACACGTGCTCCAGGAAAACCTCTCCTAGGGAACATGAGACGCCTGGGAGGCGTGCTGGCTCCTCCAGTGGTGGAGGCTCCTGTCGCTGGGAGCCGTCAAGTCAGGAAGAGAGAGAAACAGCTGGGCGCAGGGGCGCATGCACACCTGTGATCCCAGTACTTGGGAGGCTGAGACAGGAGGATCGAAGGTACAAGGCCAGCCTCAGCAATATGGCAAGACCCTGTTTCAAAATTAAAAAAAAAAAAAATTTAAATAAGGGCTGGGGGTACAGCTCAGAGGCAGAATGCCCCTGGGTTCAAGCCCTGGAACCAACAAAAAGAAAAAGAAAGAGGGAGAGAAACATCAAGAAGTAAGGTCTGATCCAAATTGTGTTCTTGGCAGTGGGAATGGCAGACGCCTAAGGAATGTGGCCCTGACTGACACCCAGCACTATTTTGCTGTTTTGACCGTAATTGTTCAGGCACACGCTAGCAAACCGTGAACAAATAAAATAATAATAATAATAATAATAATAATAATAATAATAATAATAATAATGATAATAATAAATTTTAATACAAGAACCAAGTTATTCTGCAATCTTTCCTGATTAGTCATCTGCAAACTCCAGTGAAGGAGTTTACCCCAAATCACCAGGAAGGAGATGCCAAGAACATCTGCGAACTGGGAGTTCAGTGCTATCTGTGGCTGTGTTAATTTTTTTTTTTTTTTTTTTTTTTGGTTTGTTTCTATGATACAGCTTAACTCTGTGAGATAGAAGAACTGAAATATCATACCCCCAACTATACAGAATACCACCCTATCTCTAAAAATACATCCCCGGAGGGGTGAGCTGTGTAAGACAGGGGTCGCAAGCTGGTGGCCCCCAGGCTCAACCAAATGCTTTGTCTAGCCCGCAGGATGTTTTGGACATTTAAGGATTATTTGTTTAGAAATCACTGAGTTGCATCCTTAAAAAAATTAAAAATCCTGATTTCTGGCCCCTCTCTGCAAGACTGTCCCCTTTCGGAAGAGCACAAGCCCCACAGCCCACCCACCCGGACCCCCATTTACTTTCTTCCCTGGTTCCTGCAGGCTGCTGAGTTTGCGACCCCCGGCCAGAAACAGCACACACCTAAAAATGTGTTCCCTAACCCAAACCTCTCTCCCACCCTCAACGATTTCCTAAACCTCGTCTCCCTTCTTCCTTTTCTTCTGCTTACTTCCATCCTAAAGTCATCCTTCCTGAATTCTTCAGATTTCCTTCCATACACTGGCATTCTTCCTCCTTCCAACTTCAGTTTCATTTTGCAAATCTCATCTGCTCCCAGCCCATGAGCGTTCGGCGGAGGCTCCAAGCCCGGGCACCGGGAGTCACCAAAGGATGTCTGAATGCAAAATGGCTGAGTTATCTTCCCCAAGACGTTTTCTTTGGGCACTGGCTAAATAATTAAGTTTTATTTCATTTTATTTTTAGTAGAACCTTCATGAGAATATATGAGTCTTCAGTACCAAGCACACACCAAAAATGTGTACGTTTCATATGAGGACTCTGATGAAGCCCTAGTAAAAACACAGAATTGAGCTTAATTTAAATACCTAGGGCAAACCATTCCACCTGGCTAATACGCCATATTATTTCATTTGTACACAGTACATGATTTGG
>PVLC010024236.1:0-24898 GCA_004027655.1 Graphiurus murinus
AACAAGTTACAATTATTTTAAGTAAGGCAATAGAGGCCCAAAGGTGATGGATGATTTACATAGATATCATAAATCTAGTATGTGGGAGAGCTAAGGTGATTAATTTTAAATACTTAAAAAAATAATGCCAAAATTTTTTATATTATATACAGACATTTTCAAGACTAGTGGCTTTTCATATAATTATCTTACAGTATGAACTAGTTATAAATTTGACTTTAAAGAGTCTCACTCAAAAGGTGAAATGGATTCAGTGCTTTGGTACTTTAGAGATATTGGAAATATTTTTTAAAAAGATGGATTCTCATAGTCCTGTATTCCACAATATTAATAAAAATGCCTGTTGCCAATCACTTATAATTTATTTTAAAATTAGTCTAACCTTAATAAGCACCAAGCCAAAGCAAACACTTCACCTACCATCTGCTGTGCATAACTGTGAAATCTTCTACACGTCCATGGTTAAGGACCAACATATACTGACTGGGTACCATGAAGAAAACGTATTAGAGCAGGCCATGGTGGCAGATATCTGTAATGCCAGTACTTGGTATGCTGAGACAGGAGGATCATAGATTTGAGGCCAGCCTTGGAACTCAGTGAGACCGTTTCAGAATAAAAAATCAAATATGGCTGGGGTGTATCTCAGAGCTAGAGTGCCCCTGGGTTCAATCTCTATACCAAACATAAACAATTAAGTAAATAAAAAGAAAATAAATCAGTCTAAACCATAGATTCCCAAAGTGGTAGATACTCACTCTCTTGGCTTGGGGACTGCAATGAAAGATACACACACAGAAGAATGGAAATTTGTCACTGAACCTTTGTTTACTCACTTAACTAAGGTAGATTTCTAGGGGAATGCTGAGTAATTTTTTTTTCCTGAAAAGGGGGCAGTAAGCCAAGTAAGTTTATTTTATAGGTTACGAATCTATGGAAAAAAAAAACATAGCTTAAATTATATGAATCAAAAGTCATTACTCAATATTGACCCAGAAGTTACAAATACTCTTTTAGTTTAATAATTGAGTGGTCTGAGGAGAAAAATGCCATAGTAATTTCTAGTGTTTGTTTATTAAGCCAGTACTAACCTTTATATGGCATGTCCAACAATATCTTTCAATTAAAACAACATATACCAAATGTAATCCACTTAAAACCCAACTGATTCAAAATGCTCAAAAGTATTTAGGTTAATCATATATTCCAGGTAACAAAGCTATCTTTTATGATATCAAAATGAAAATAAGCACAGAAATGTGAATACTGTAAGATACACACAAAATTAAAACTACAGTGAACTTGAGGTAATCTTTCTATGAAATTAGAAAAACATTTATGATCTCTTATAATACTCCAGTGCTGGCATTATGAGATGTGCATTCTGGTTAGAAACAACAAATAATTTTATGTTTATCTAGATACTGAGTAAATTTATTCTGACCATACACCTCTCTTAAAGAATATATTTAGTGTGAAAAGAAAACCAAGAAACTTTTCTAGACCTATTTTATGTGACTATATAAAATCACATAATATATTATAGTGTATTACATAGTTAACTTGCTTTTTTAAAAATAAGCCGCAACAAATTTGCTTTCTTAAACTTCTGCTAACTAGAAAAACTTTTTTTTTTTTAACAGTACTGAGGATTGAACCCAAGAGCAGTCCACCTCTGAGCTACACCCCCAGTTCTTATAAAATTTTTAACCACTCGCTAGGTTGCTAAGAGTCTTGCTACTTGCTGAGGCTGTCCTCAAACCTGTGATCCTCCTAGCTCAGCTCCAAAGTATTGGGATTACAACAGGCATGTGCCACCATGCCCAGCAGAAAATGTTATTTCTAAGATGCAGCCTTTATCACACTACTCAAAGGAAGTAAAACTAGGTACACAGTAAACTGAAATTCATTAGTTTTGGAAATGTGAATACAAAATAATCAAATTCTGACTGTCATCCAGACACTCAGATATTGTTGTATGCATTAGCTAATAAATAAACACTGATCTAACAAATATATTCTTTTAAAAAGTCACAATGATTTGAAAATTGTCATTTTTTTTTTACCCTGGAAACACATATTTTATAGCCAAGATGTTATACTATCTTCTTTTAAAATTAATATTCTTTGGAATAATGTTTCATATATATCCTTTTCCAATTTTTTTAACTGTTCCAAAACAATTAAAAATGCATATATAACTATAATTGTATGGAAAATATAACATGTATTATATTATACAGAGAAAACCTAAACATTATAGGTAAGACATAAAACAGAACATTAGCCTAATTAAAAGATTTTACCAAGTATTTACCTTTTTTACTTATACCACTAAAGATCAGTGATAAAACTCAAATCATACATGATTTGTTCATGCTTTAATTTCATAAATGAATAAATAAATACAAGACAATATGTCACTTTATATAACATGAGGGGGAAATTACTGTTTGCAGAATAGAGGAAACTGTATAGCAGTATTTCATAGTTTGTCAAAATGATACAGATGTCAGCAGTTCAACCCATGGACAGACAGACATGTCCCTAATACTTTTAATTTGTTTACCTATATCTGGAAAATCCAAAGAATCACTGTGTATTAAATTTCTATGTGCAATAGTTATTAAGTGCTTGGTATATACATATTTAGCAAAAGTTTAAGGTGTATATGACATGGTCAGCTGAAAGTAAAAATGAATTGTAGAAAAATTATTTTTCTAAAGTGCTTAAGGCAGCTCCTTCATTTCTATATCCAGTTTAACTAAACTGGTTTGGAGTTCAATTGTTAAGAGGGAAATGCAATAGTAAATTATGTTTTTGTAAAACATAATTTTCAACACTATCATGTGATATATCCAGTACAGTCAACTTCTCATGCATTTCCTTTAGAGAAAGCAGTCATGTTTGACCTGGCAAAACAAAAGATAAAGCAATAAAGGATGTCTAAAAAGTTTATCAACTTTCCATAATGCCTTATGTTGAGCAAAAGAGTTCACTATTTTGTAACTTGAAAGTCAGTGAGAATGTTCTATATTATGATCAAGTTAACAGTTACCTCATTTTGAGAATATTGAAATAGGCACTATATGTTTGGTTTTTAATTTGAAAATGAGGGTGACAGACTTTCCATTCAACTTAAACTTAAAAATCCTTAAGCTAAAACCACTCATTTTATTCTTTAATTTTGGAGACCTTTGAGAAGCAGCAGCAAGGGAAACCCTCAAATTCTTATTTTGAGTAATGGTAGTATACTTTAATACCAAGTATTACATGTGATGAAAACTTGGACTCTAGATTTACTCCATTTATATTACTACAAAGCTGCTGAGAAACAAACCCTTCCCAGTGAATTTAATACATTTTCCAAATGAATATTAGAAAAATTTTTTGTGAAAAGTCTCAAATGATGACATGAGCACAAGAAAAAATCATATGCAAATCCTCCAGCCCTGATTACTATTTCCTTCTCCCCATTCCCCTGCAACAGAAGGCTCTCACCACTACATATAATTGTTGTCTGGCTGAAGTATCAGTCAATACTGAATGAGGCACAGAGCAAGAGCATGCTTAGAGGAAAAAGGCACTGAATTAATGAGAAGACACAATTATATAAGACGTAATAGTAAAAAATTCTAGGAAGAACATCTGGCTTTGTCTGTGTTATTTTTGCTAAAATATACTGGGTAGCTATTCACATAAAGCAACTTCACTAAATTACTGCTTTCAGGTTTGAGTCTGAAATAAATGTTTCCTTAAATCCTGGAACAGCCCTTCTACAGGGAACAGAACATCCAAAATTTTCTTTCCAAATACAAGGGGAAAAAATACACTTGTTTGGAAAATCAAGACTATCTATCAACATGCTTCATTATCTAAACTTACAGTCTTTAAAATTACCACCATGCTGTCAGATAACGATGCAGATATCTATCCTCTGGAAAATATAATACCTCAGGTCAAATAAAATCCGTTAGTTCTGTCTTATCAATGGAACAAAACATCATATCAGTAAGCAGTAAATTCTGAGAAGGAATGAGTTATTACTATTACCACAGGTCTTTATAGAGAAAGCAAGTCAAATATAAGCAGCAATGGTTACTTCTTGGGTGAAGGCTGTGACAGCACAAGATATTTAAAACGGAAATCAAAGAAATTCAACAAGAGGAATTAAAAATGTCATGAATTAGGGAAAATGCAAATTCTAATTTCTTTAAAATGTTCAAGGAATTGTTAAATACTGTAACAACTTTTAGTTTGGCTCAAAGGACTTTGAGTTACAATTTTTTTTTTTTACTAGGGATTAAATCCAGGGGTGTTCTACCTCCAAGCTGCACCACCAGCCCTTTTGATTTTTTATTTTGACACACAGTCTTGCTCGGTTGCTGAGGCATGTCTTGAACCTGTTATCCTCCTGTCTCAGCCTACCAAGTACTGGAATCACAGGTGTGTGCTACCATGCCTGGCTTCTATATTGATTTTTAAAAGAATTATACCCCTTTAGAAAGAAAATTAAAGTAACAAAAGTACTGGGAAAAAAATAACTTCTGAGTGGTTGTTTGAAAAACTCAAGTGCCAGTTAAGCCAGAGATTATTTTTCAAAACACTTTAAAACTATTTCATATTTTATTAAAAAGATATAAATTACTTCAACAAAGAATACTTTGAGGTACTTCCCTTTATAGTATATCCTTATTGGATAGAAGTTGAGTAGTATATGATTTTTTAACCTTTATGTAACCTTATTAATAATCTTTCCTACTAAAAATCAGCATAATTACAATTAGTGCCAAATTTGAGTGGACTTTTATCAAAGATAACTATTAAAAGTAGTTTAAACTAGGTAACAAAATCAGAAAATATAAGGCTTAAAAATTTTGGCCATCATCTGAAGTGATGGAATGAAAAGAAGTCTAAACAGAGTGACATGTAAAGAATACTCCTTTGCCAGTCTGTTAGTACAGCAGGTTACAACGGAAAACTGGGTGGTTTCACAAGCTTTTTTTTTCTTCCTGTTCACTCTATTTTGAGTTATAACCACAAGAGAATATTTTGGGAAGGAAAAACAATATATATATAAAAAGAAGTTAATTCAGCAAAACAACTTATGTATGAAAGATGAAAAAATAAACCATTTTCTATTGTCCCCAATAATAAATAAACTTTTCTATTGTCCCCAATCAATGATTTTGATTTTTAGGAAACCTTAGGGCATTATGTATTTTTTAAAAACTTCAGTGTAAAAGTAAATAATAGGTAGTGATGAACTAGGAAAGAGGAAGTATAGAGGAAAGATGGCAAGCTTTAAATGTTTTTTACCCCATATTCTAAGGTTGGCATATATAATTAAACATATTAGGAGACCCAAATGATCTAAGAAACACAAAAATGGGTTTCTGTATAAATATTTAAACCCTGCCTTTTTTTCCCATTTGCTCTTCAAAACATCAGTTTCTTCCTCAGTAACTGCTTGTCCCTATGATATTGCACAGTAGATTCTTGCGAATGCTTTGTACTAGATGCTTAGGCTAACAGATTCCTGACCTTAAAGCAAAACATAGCAAACCTGATTCCACCACTCACATATTTCTGTGATTAGTAACTGCACAGAACAGGCCACCCAATCAAGAGGGAAGGTAAACATAGTCTAAGGAGGCATTACTGAGTAACATTGTTCAGGCTGCTAGCTGAACCAGTCATTCCATTTTCACTTTTCTGAAGTGTTCTCACAGCACTTGGAACCTGCATCCCAGTGCTCAAAGAAAGTCCACCACACCAAACCTAAGGAAAAGACAATCAAATTGGAATGTCAGTGATTCTTAAATTTCCATGTGAAAAGCAAAATGCCACATATATGAACATCATCAAGCCCCAAACTGATAACCTTCATACTTGAGCCTCAGGGAAGCAAAGAAGCTAACTCTGGACTTTCTTAGAACCAGAGGCCAAAGGAAGTCTTTGTGATAGCAGAAGCCACCAAAGCTATACCCAAAAGCAGGCACTCAGGGCTGCAGAAGTTAAGTTTAGACTAAACTGAATTGATCTAAGCAAATCATACTGGCTGAAATTACTGATGCTAACCTTCATGGCCAAGGAAAGTACAGGAAGAATCAACTTCCTTATCCTAATTACTGCTTTCAGTTTTGATAATGAGATGTGGCCTTATAATTTGCATAGGCTCCCAAAGCAGGTGATATGGTCCCCCTAAAAGAGGGTGCTGGTAAGAAATGAAGATACATAAAGACTGCAAATTTGTCACTGCATCTTTCTGTTTATTTGCTTAAGGAAGGTTGATTTCCAGGTTCAGGGTACTGAGTAACTTTTTTTTCCTGAAAAGTACCTAGCTTTAGGAAGAAATGCAATAACATTTGCTTAAAATAAAATTTTAACTCAAAATCACATTTCCTTTGTGTGGAGAAACACAAATTTTTCTCATAAAAATCAGCCAGCAATAGAGTAGACCTGAAATTATATGTGTGTATACAGTCCCCAAACGGACACCATCCAGGTATGCAACTCAATTAGAATGGATAACTGTTAGTGAGACATGGTCATACATGCCTGTAATCCCGGTATTTAGGAGGCTGAGATAGGAGGATCACAGGTTCTCAGCCAGCCTCAGCAACCTAGCGAGACCCTGTTTAAAAATAAGATATACAGCCTGGCATGGTAGCGCACGCTTGTAATCCCAGTACTTGGGAGGCTGAGACCCGAGCATCTGGGGTCGTGGCCAGTCTCAGCTATTTAGTGAGGCTGTCCGCAACTTAGTGAGACCCTGTTTCAAAATAAAGAATAAAAAACAGGACAGGGGGTGTAGCCTGGAGGTAGAATGCCCCTAGGTTCAATCCCCAGTACCGCAAAAATAAATAAATAAACAAACAAATAAATAAATGACATAAAAAGGGCCAAGGGTGTAGTTTAGGTTCTACCTCTAAGTAGAAAGCCCCTGAGTTCAATCCCCAGTATCCCCCCCCCAAAAAATGAATAAATAAATTGTGATGGAAAACTATACAGCTATAAGAATGAATGAACCATAACCACATAGAACATGGATAGATCTCACAAGAATAATGTTGAGCCAAAAAGGTATTATATGATTCCATTTATATAAAACTGAAAAGGAGATGAAATTAATTTATGGTATTAAAACTTAAGGTAATGGCTTAAGTAATGGCTTAGGCTTAAGTCCCTAAGTATCCCTAAGTATCCTTCTGTAAAGGATACTTAGGGACTAAGGCTTCTGAGGTTTTGGTAATATTCCATTTCTTGTCCTAGGTGCTAGTTACAAAAAAAGAATGTAGTTCTATGAAAATTGATTATACCATATGCTTATAATTTATGTATCTTTATTTCTCAGCATTAACTTAAAACATATCAAGAGTATACAGAAAATCACAAATTTGAGAGGGGGTGGAGTGAGGAGAAGGAGATGAATATATGAAGAAAAAATAAGATATTATGCTTCCCAAATAGTATCACATAGATTATTCTCCTTAAAGTTGCCAAACCAAATAAAATATAAAATTAGGTACTAACCATGAAACCAGGTAGTACTGGCTGAGTAAATTTTGTCTTAAAAGAATACAGCAACTGTTTTGTGTTTGCATCATAGAAAGAAAGCTGACCTAAAAGAAAGAGGGGGTCAATTTATTATACAAAAAAATTACAATATCTAAGTAACTTGAATATATAATCATACAAAATAATTAACATTTTTGCATTATTTTTGTTACAAACTATAAGGATTGGACTTAAAATTCTCACTTGAAAAACCAGTAAAGTTTAAGGAAAAGTCCAAATCCAATTTTTATCCTCTGGTTTTCAAGGCCTCCATCTAGTCTCTCCATAATCTGACACTGTTCTACTTATTCAGCTATGAACTATTTCTTTATTTTACCACTGTTTGACAAGAGATTCCATCAGCCCAGTAATAAGCAAGGCAATTCCTTCTTCTTCAGTTCTACTTTCTCCAAATACTATAACCAGTTATAGTTTACTGTTAAACCTTGTCTCTTGACTACTTATGGCCACACTCTTTCCAGTCTCTGAAATCACAATATTTCACCTCCATTTCAGCTTTGTTAATTTTCCAAATCCCCTCAGTTTGTCTTTCAACAGGATCTTGCCCTAAAACTGCTGTCTGATCTCCTGTCTAACCTGATGTCCTCCTTACAATTGACATTACTTCATGAAATTCTTCTCTCATTACTGTTTTCTTGATTTTTATCCTAACGCTGCAGGTACACCTTCTGTCTCTTCCCTTTTCTCCTATTCTAAACGCAGCTGTTTTGTCCACATTCTCTCCTATCTACAGTGCTCTCAATAAATTAATTGCCACCAAAGAGAAAAAAATAACGTTTATGCATACCATTAAAGTACTGGTACTTTTATATAATTATCTCAAAATATTAAGCAACCTACATGTGATCACAGTAACAGCAGAGCAGCAATGCTTAACTGAACATACTGTTCTGTGCAATCTTCAGTAGCCACTCTGTGATGCTGTTTCAGGTATTAGCTTCAGCCCTGTTCCTGAGCTGAAGCACTCAGTTTCAAAATGCTTGCTAAAATGCCACATGGTTGTCGTACTGCCATCTCATCTTCCCCTAGACACTCTAGTTCCCTATTCTATTGACACTGTCATCCTCTTGAACACACTGACTGGAACCTCAGAGTCACCTTCAACTCTTCTTTGTCTCTTCCAACAATACATATTTAGTTACCAAGTCCTATGAATTCTACTTTCACACCATCAAATCTATTCTTTTTGAGTCCTAACTGCTCAAATCCTTGTTACTAATCACTTAACAAAAACTTATTAAGGATTTCCTATGTTAAAAGCACTTTCCAGGCAATAGACATGGTCGAAAAATATGACTCTATCACTCTTTACAGATTGGTAATAAAACATAGGAAGGAATTAAAATATGAAAAATTTTAGTGCTTAAGCCTAAAATTAGCAAAATCTTTCAGACTTATTATAAATGAGCACTTTTACAGGGCTCCAGGCAGATATCACATGTCTTTCCAGTCAATTCTAGAACTGATACTATTTTTGTGATTAAAGCATAGTTGGCCAAAATGTCCTTACCACAATACTAGTGGAAATTCTGCTTAGATGATTATTAATGAAAAGAAGTAAAATATAAGCAACTATGATGAAATGACTTAAAATAAATATACTTACCCCCATCAAAATCACAAAATACACCTATTTTCTCAGGAACAGTAACATCCAAAGCTTTGACTTTATTATTATGCTTTGCTGCAAATGTATTTTGTAGCCAGTTGTTGACATGGATACACCAACTAGTGTTTGTCTTTCCCAGCTGATCAAATTTTCCCAAAGTTTTATATGCTACTCCCACACTGTAGGATTTACAATCTTTCTGGGCCTTGACCTCCCAATAATGTTGTCCACTTTCAATAGCAGTGTCTCCTAAAAAAAAAAAAAAAAAAAAAAAAAAAATCAGAATAGATTCTTATCTCTTCCTTAATGAGTCACATAAGATTTTTACCTATTACTGGCCCCACAAATGGCACAAAAATTTTAATTCATCTACTCTTTCTATGGAAATGATCATGTTGTCACAGACACTAAATGCTGTGTACTTGTTATAACTTTATTGTTATATGTATTATTATTTCTCTGAATACAAGGTGCAAATGCTTCCAAAGTTTATTATCGGTTATACATACACAAGGGATCACTATGTAAGCTAGAGTAAAGTTTTAAAGTATCAATAACATATCAATTTGAAAAAACCCCAAAGTAATTAGGCTTCAACACAGAGAAACCTTTGCAAAGAATCACTCAACACACAGGCAGCCATCCTATCTCTGAATGAGTAGAAAGCCCACCTGTGTGTCCACAATGCCTTTCATCTGAGATCATGAAGAACTATTGTGTTTTGTCTTACCCAGCACTGTGTATGATTCTCCAGTAAATCGGTCTCTGCTGCCTCTTACTGCTGGTGGCCTGGAGCCTACAGATGTCCGTTTGGGGGATGGTGTACCACTTCTATATAAACAGGAACAAAAAGAAAAACAAGTATTTTATGTTGGAAATGTTTGATGAACTAAAATTACAGATCAGGGATTTTTTTTTTTTTTTTTTAATTTTTGGTCCGGGGATTGAACCCAGAGGCATTCTACCTCTGAGCTACACCCCCAAGCTTTTTTCTGTTTTTTTTGTTTGTTTTGTTTTGTTTTGAAACAGAGTCTCACTAGGTTGCTGAGAGTCTCGCTAAGTTGCTGAGGCTGGTCTTGAACCTGTGATTCTCCTGTCTCAGCCTCCCAAGTATTGGGATTACAGGTGTGTACCACCACGCCCGGCAATGAAAAGAATTTTTGAAAACACTTCTAATTATGTTGCAGAAACAGCATCATTCAATTTAAATTATTATTAGAGAGAGATGTAAATTACAAATACATGAATTTGTAGAAAGCCATCAATACAAAGCAGGCTGAAATCTCATGCAGACTGA
This sequence comes from Graphiurus murinus, assembly GCA_004027655.1. NCBI lineage: Eukaryota > Metazoa > Chordata > Mammalia > Rodentia > Gliridae > Graphiurus > Graphiurus murinus. The sequence continues at coordinate 10,488 of PVLC010024236.1, forward strand.
GCAAGACTTACACAAAGAACACAGAACTGAAATAAGAAACAATGCCAAAAGAGATAAGACTTACAGAAGGAAAATAATAAAAAAAGATATTAGGTTTTAGCTTTTATATTTTACAATTAAATTTAAATGCAAGAATATACCACAATGAAATCCAATATTCTGTATAATTAGTGCAGTAGTTAAAAAAGCAAAGCCAAAAACTAAGCTTTTTTTAAAACTATGCTTCTTATAATTGTAACTAAGTAACTTTTTTATTAGTAGTAGGTATTTCCTTTCTGTATCGTATCTTCTTAAAAAAAAGAAAAGAAAAGAAACAGCGATTGCTCAAATCCATGCATAGGATAATATCAAGTACTAAAAGAATTTCTACTATTAAAATGGACAAGATCCAATATGACCTCCTCTTATAGCAAAGGATATGATATGGTAAACTGGACAGTATTTGGCTTTTCACTAATTCTCAAAAACCCAAAGCATCAGGGCATGGTTGTGCACACTTCTAATCCCAGTACTTGGAGGCTGAGACACTTGGTTCGCGGGCAGCCTCAACAATTTAGTGAGGCCCTCTGAAACTTAGTGAGACCCTATTTCAAAATAAAAAATAAATAGGGCCAGGGGTGGGGTGTAGCTTGGAGGTAGAATGTCCCTGGATTCCATCCCCAGTAGCACACTCATATACAAAACCAAAACAAACAAAAAGCAAAACACACACACACACACCAAAAAAAAAAAAAAAAAAGACAAAACCTCAAAACAGATTAAATTCCAAAAAGGTGTTTTTATCCTAATTATACCAAGCCACTGCATTTAAATAAAGTATTTTTTTGGTTAAGATTATATTAAAGTTATTTAGGGGAAATGGAAATACTATATATATATATATATATATATATATATATATATATATATATATATATTCTCACTACTAATTAGAAATAAAAACTTCTAATATAGGTAAATTCAAATTTCTCTTCCTAGGAAAAGATAAATTTAGTCAATTTAATATGCTATCAACTAATATTGGAATAAAAATCCTTGATAAACACAAAGCAAGAATAAAAAACTGCAGACATTGCACATGATTCAGTGACTGCATCTGCATCGTTTAAATGTCAGCTTGCTGTCAGAACCCAGACTTACTAGATAGTTTCAAAGAATTGGTGAATTCAGGGTACCTCACTATCTGCTTTCTAGTGAGTAATAGTAAGTAGCACAATTATAACTCTGCAACTATAGTATTTACATGATTTAGTTCAGTCCTCTCTGAATGATGTCGAAAGTCTTTTTTTGTAAAGATAAGTACTTGATTATAAATTCTACTTAGACAAAACAAACAGAGATGAACAAGGACAGGTAGCCTCAAATTTCTGTAAAATTTGCACTCAGGAAGGCAGCTCGTGGTTTCTTCCTATTGGAGAGGCGGGAACAAAAAATTTGATGGGGGAAAAAATCCAGAAGTGCTCTGGGATGTTCTCCAAAATAGAGGATAGAAATAAAAATGAACAAAAATTTATCATCATTATTCTGAATGAAAACATTTTTTAACTTCTTCAAGTTTGGGCTTCTTCAAGCTAATACTCATTATACAATATTATTAAGAGTTATTAAGTAGTAAGAGGTAAATCCTGTTAATATTCAGTCAACTTTGACAACTCAAAAAAGAACCCCCAAAACCCTGTATCACAATTTTTTATTCTTTTATATAAGCTGATCAAGAATGCCCCAAACCTAATTACAAAAGGTATGCACGGTTTCAAATATTTTATCTTGAACTAAAGGAAAAAGACAATATATTTCCTAAAAATTAAGGAAAAAAAAAGAAAAAAAAGGAAATGTAGCCTTATTTTCATTATCCTGTGGGGGGCGCCAAGTAGCTTGAAACTGGTAGTTTTCAAACCAGGTCCTAAACTCAAGGGATTCAGGCAGCAGAGTTCTGAGAAGAAACCTGACAAAATAGCAGGGCTCTTTTCCTACTTTAACCAGCTGTTTCTCTTTTTAGATTATGCTTATAGAAGAATTTCATTTGAAGAAATCATTTGTTGCTTAAAAAATATGTATGAAAACCACTGTTTTAGATGAAACATGGCTTACAAATTATAACAAAAGCTTTAATTTTCCACAATGCCTATGTAACATAAAAGTTTCATATGATTTATAGTTACTCTTCAAAAATTTGTTTGAAGCTGGGTACAGTGGCACACACTTGTAATCCCAGTACTTGGGAGGCTGATACAGGAGGATCCCAGGTTTGCGGTTAGCCTTGGCAACTTAGTGAGGCCTTCTGCAACTTAGTGAGACCCTGTTTCAAAATAAAATATAAAATAAGGCTGGGGTCATGGCTTGGAGGTAGATTGGCCCTGGTCTTAATCCCCAGTACCAAAACAGAAGTTCATTTCAAACTGATTATCTGAAATGAAACTCTCCTTTAGAAAAAAATGAGTGGACACTGAAGATGGCACACCAAAACCTGCCTAATTCATAAAACCACAGTAATCTTCTTCCTTCCAAGTTAATTCAACTTCAAATATTCATACTAAAGATAGTTTTAATTAATCTTCGGTATCAGTGTATATAGAAAGCTAGCTCTGTGATTAGAGAAGGAAGACGGAATATAGTAACTCCAGAACATTAGTCTCTCCACAGCTAACTTCACTCTGATCCACAATGCTGTTCAGTAGATAGTGCTTGTACTGTCCTTATTTTTAACAGTTATGACTATGGTTGCTTTTCAGCTGAGAGATGGAGCAAAGAAAGAATCAAATGAAAGGGAGTGAGAGAGTAGTGTAAATGTGTAATGAGGGGTGAGAAGGAATGAAATGAACCAAGCCAGTGGTTCTCAAATCTGGGTGCACATCAAGCTACACCCCAGTCCACCTGGGACATGTTTAAAGACGCAAAAGTGAGGCCTCACCATAGATTATGCTGCTCAGCAGAGATAGGCGCCACTGAACTAAAACAAATATCTCTTCTAACAAGGGCAGGAATTAAAAAGGTGATGGTAAAAAGACAGTTCTTACACATCTACCATATTGTGCCCTAGGTGCATGGTGACTATGGCAAGTCAAGAACCTGGCTGTGGAATACCTGCGGGAAGAAAATAACTATTGCCAGGAACCATGTTTCATCTCTGCATTCTCAGTACACAGTTGGTGCACAATATTTTGACTAAATGAGTATAGATTGAGTAAATGGAATGTGTAATGCTGTTAACTAAGGATCGCCTATATTTTCCTGAAATATAGTTCTGAAATACAGCCCTGAGAAACATGGGGCTTTGGGAATTTGTACTAAATTACTGTCAACCGAGAAGGTGCAACAGAATCAGAAGCAACCAGGAAACCTTTTCAAAATACACTGATAGTTCACCACCTCAATGGGTGGGCCCAAATGTCTGCTGAGAAGGCACTTTGAGAAATATATCCCAGGTAATTCAGAGCAATAAATAGCAAGAGAAAGCTATACAGTATAAACAGGAAAATTCCACTTAGTGCTGCTTCAAAATATTCTAAGAGCTCATCTGATAACCAGAAAAATAAACAATTTATAACTTACCAGTGGTAAGAAACAAAGGAAAGCATGTAAAAAAGAAAAAGACATAGATATTGAAAACAGCAATTCAGTTTCAGAGAAAAGTTAAAGGGTAACAGTCTCATTGTGGCAGCCCCGCCTTCCAGCTGGAAGTACACTTTTATAAGAGGCACAACAGCTATTATTATCTTATGTAAAACATGATCTCCTCCACCCTGCTTCTCTTAGAGATACCCTGGTCACTTTATCTGAATTAAAGCTCTCTGCTGCCTGCAAACTATTTTGCCAGCTTCCCAAATGATCTCTTTGCTACCCAATATATCTTGTTTATTATAAGATAAACCTAGTCCTGATTCCCCTGCTTTAAAATCATCATGTACTTCTATATTATCTACAAACACTTAGTCTGGAAATTCAAGTTCTTGATTTGGTCCCAATCTACCCACCTAGCCTTCTCACCACTCCTAGAGAGCACTATATAACTAAATGTACCTACATGTTCTTTAAACTCACCTGCTGTCTTTCCTCTTGTTGCTCCCCCTTCTCATTGTAAATATAATTATCACACATTCTCTGAGTTCCTCAAGAAGCAGCCTAAATACTATTCCCTTAATGAAGGTCTTCCAGATCCTACCAGGCTAAGTAAGTCTTCTAAGGGGTATAGTCCAGGCCAAAATTCATGGCATGATCTTTCACACCCAACCACACACAATTACAAGGCTTTCCCTGACAGGTCTGGGGCACTACAGCAGAGTCTGGTAGGCTGCCCCGCTGACATCAGACTTGTGTACAGCTAGTGCATGCCACTTTCTAGAGGGAGTTATAATTCTACCCCTCCCCAACCGTGGCTGTCTGTACTCCTAGCCTACTCTTCTCTCTTCAGAGGCTCCTTTATGGGAGGGGCCATATGCTGAGATACTTTTCAGGTACCTCCATGGAGACCTCCTTGAGAGCAAAGAGAAAGTAGACTGAAGACACTCTTTTCCACTGTCTTAGCCACTTTTAACCCTTCTCCTATCCCCCATGGTTTTAGTTCTCAGGCCCATAAACCAGAAAAAACCTTTTGTCTGAGGCATCCTGGCAACGGGAAGAGCCTCTGACTACAATCTGTGTTGATTCACCTGATTCCACCCAATGCCATTTGGCTGGAAAAAAAAAAAAGGAACACTGAGGGAGCCAGCACCCTTTCTTTTTCACCATAAATCTGTAAAGTTGACTGTTCATTTCAGTTTGGCTCACTGTCCTAACCAACCACCTCAACACTGGGCAGCTCCTCCTCTGAACTCTTATTCACACTTCCCATTTCACACATCTACCTTGTATAATAATAATGATGATATATATATATATATATATATATATATATATATATATCAGCTATGTGAGTTAGAGCATACTTCCTGAAACAAGGGCAGTGTTTAGCCCTCTATTCCACAACATCCAGGAGACAGTGTGTGTGTGTGTGTGTGTGTGTGTGTGTGTGTGTGTGTGTGTGTGTTACTGGGGTTGGTTGGAACCCAAGGGCCTTCAATCTTCAGGCTACATCCCAGAACTGTTTTTTTATTTGGAAACAGTGTCTCGCTAACAAGCGTACGCCACGACACCTAGCTCCAGCAGACATTTAACAGAAATTTATGGAAAGGACAAATAAATGTACATGGGTGAGCAGTTCTAATCCTAAATTCTGAAATCTAACGTGCTCCAACACTGGAAACTTGCTGAGCACTGACATGATGACACAAGTAGAAAAGTCCACCCCTGACCTCATGTGATAAGTCACTCTCAAAACACAGGTGAACTAAAAAATATTGTATAAAATTACCCCCTGGCTATTTCTAAGTACTGTATATGAAACATACACGAATTCTGTATTTAGACTTGGGTTTCAACCAGAGATAGCTAATTACATATTTGCAAATATTTGAAAAAAATTCTGAAGCCCAAAATATTTTCAGATCCCAAACATTTCAGATAAGGGATCCCAACCTGTTTAACATTCTAGAAGTGACCTACATATAAATACACTTAAAAGGAGGAAAAGAGAAATAATATAAATTATGAATGTTCATAGACTAATAAATCCAGCAGCATTTTATAATTTATAGCATACTATGAAATCATTTTTAGCAATAATGAGCAAATAAACGGAAAAAAAAGGAGAGGACTTTGAAAAGAACATATTCTGGTTTCTGGTAAGAATATGTGGTATCTTCAAACAAGCAAAGTGTTACTTTACAATTGGAAATGACTTATATTTCTGGCACTGTCCTAATAATTTATGCAATGACCTTCATTTTTTAATCTTGGTGCTCTGGAGACTATGATTATTATAAAATATACAATATTTCAAACCTTCCTCATGTCAAATACAAATAAAAGGAAAGCTATAATGTTAGATATTCTGAATTCAGTACAATAGAAAGCTGCCAAGGATAAGTAAAAGCAGGAAAACAATCAGATGAGGAAAAATAATTCAAGAAAGACTTTAAAGCAGAGCTTATTTTGTTATCATATATAATATAATCCAAATAATATGCAGCACACTATAATGTTTAAATTTAAAACATAAACTACCAATACAGACAGTCTACACAGAGCAGTATTTTAGCTTATGAAGGCTGCTGCAATGGCTTCTGCTTGCTAGTTAAAAAAAAAAAAATTAAAGTTATTCAGCCAAGCTAGATATACTAACTCCTAGAACTAGACAGACACAGATCATCACCTTGTGTGTTTCTTCAGTGAAGTAACATGGAAACTGTCAGATAAAAATAGGCAACTGTTAAGAGACTGCTTTACAACTTAAACTTAACTCCTTATAATAAAATTAGATAAAAGCCTGAAGTTTTTTTTTTAATTCATTGTTGTAATTCACAAAGATACTTATTATTTTGTTTGAACAAAAATTTCCTTTGTGGAAAAAAAAAAAAGACTTCCATACTTTGGCAGTATCTAGATTAAAAAAAAGGCCCTTAAGCCTCCTCTTGGATTTAACTGGGTTACACATCAGGGGCAGGACTCTGGGGTGGTAAATGCTAAAAGTTGTCGTTTAGTGCAGACCTTCTAGTAAGATAGGTGATTCACAAGCCTAATATTCACAAATTATTCTAGGAACTTCTCTATAAGTAGTTTAAGTTGATATATAACTTTAAAGAAATGAAATGCTGAAATAAAAATGTATGAGATTAGAAAAGAAATTAAGAAAAAAAAAGTAACAGAAAATGTTAATGGCAAATTCACATTTGAAATGATATTATATTCTTTACTGTGGAGTTACTAATATGTAATACATCATATTGGAAATAGAATAAGAATTTTAATATACATTATTGTCAAATAAGAACTAGTGTACAGGCATTTGCCCATATAATAAATTTAATAAACTAGCTTACCTGCCCTTGTTCTCTTTTCCTTTAATTTTACTTTCTTGACCTTTTCCTCCAGTAGGGTCCCATTCTACACAGGTATCTTCAACTTTCAGGTTCAAATGGGAGGATGAGTTATCCAAACTGAAATTAAGTGCTGTCCAAGACAATATTTTTCTAAATATCTCCATTTTCTGAAGAACACCTTCCATCTCATTATTTTCCTACTCAATTGATTCAACACTGCATACAGAGAATAAATTTCATATTCCTAACCCTAGAATTTCAAGTTCTTAATGATTAGACTATAATTGATAATTCTTACCTCATTTCCTATTCTTTCCTACACATCCTATATACTAACCAAGCACAATGTATTTGCATGACCACTATATTTTTGCTATTCCTTCTACTAGAATTTTCATCAGCACACAGTAATCTCAATGTCCTATTAATAAAATATCAATTGGCTATCAGTTGATTGCTTTGGTTAAATACAAAGGAAGAACTGGTTGAATTAAGGAGAAAAAAGGTGATAATGGGTCAAATTACAGTGAAAAAATGTGGCACTCACATTTTCTCTGGCACTCTGATACTTTAAACTCATTAGTATCAAATTAAGATAAGAATGAAATTAGGAGCCAAGGTGACAGAAGAGAACTCACATAGCTGATAAATGATTTATATGGCAAAAAGAAGGGGGAAAAGGGCCACTTAAATAAAAACAAAATCATGAAACAAAGCCATACTTTTCAAATTACTTGGTATTTTGAGAATTATCTATAGTACTCAGAAGACTTAGTTAAGACTGCTAATTTAGGAAATCTTTATAACAAAGTATTAGCTTCCCTCCTCGAGAATTCATGGTAAATCATTAAAATGTACTGATTCACAGCTGTGCATTGCAGTTCTTTCTACCCTAAAATGCAATTCCCAGAATCTCTATCTTACAAGGTATCACCTACTCACAGTTAGCAACTAATATGCTTCTATTTTATTCCATAAGTTCAAATTTTTGATATTCATTGAAGGAATATTCTCTTATACTACCTCATTTCACATAACGACATTACTTGATTTAGCTAAGGCTTCAGTGTGTCTGAGAAATATGCATCATCAAACAACAAAATAAGCACATAGCCTAATGTTTACCTAATGAATCAAGAAATCCTTTTATTCTCTACAGTTCAGCAAAGAGCACTTCAAGTTCAACTATGTATCAAAGCCATTGTCCATTGTTTTTACTTATAAAACAACATTCTCTATACAAATCTACTGACCACACAGCTTCTAGTAAATGTCATATTACAGAAGGAAGTTAATAACTTGCAAAATACGCATGTAAACAGAAATAAACTTAGGAAAAGAAAGAATGATGAGATTTTAAAAAATGTAGAACCATATCACAACTAGGATATGGACACTGGTGCAGTCAAGATACAGAGCATTTCCATCATTACAAGGCCTCTTTATCTAACCCTTTTAGACACACATCCATTTCCCTCTGTCCTTCTCTCATCCTAAACCCTTGGAAGACACTAATCTACATTTCTATAATTTTGTCATTTCAAGAATATTATATAAATAAAATCACACTGTTTATAACTTTTTGGAAATGCCTTCCTTACCCAGCATGATTCTCTGGAAACTCATCTAGGTTGTTGAGTATACCAGGAGTATACCAGAGTATACCAGGAGTTCTTTTTTTTTTTTTTTTTTGTACGGGGCATCGAACTCAATTGAACTCAAGGGCATTCTACCTTTAAGTTACACCCCTAACCCTTTTTATTTTCTATTTTAAAACAAGGTCTTGCTAAATTGCTGAGCTGGCCTTGAACCTGTGATCCTCTTGTCTTAGCCTCCCAAGTACTGGGATCACAGGCATGAGCCACTATCCTCAGCTGCACCAATAGTTCTTTTTAGTGAATGTACTGTCATGTTTAACCACTCACCTGTTGAAGGAAATCTGTGATGTTCCTTTTTCTTTCTTTTTTTTTTTTGACTATTACAGAGTGGCTATAAACATTAATATACAGGTTTCTGTGTCAACATAGCTTTCATTTCTCAGGGGTAAATGTCCAGGGATAAAATGAAAATTGTTTTAAATGAAATGATTTCATTCAAAAGAAATTCTCTATAATTTTTAAAGGTATTGCTCTCTTACTTTGGTTGAAAGACTGACTGTGAAGGTGGTTAAGTAGCCAAAGAGGAATGCATTTGGTATTTGGGTTTAATAAATAGCCCAGTGGAACATTATTGTGCTTTAATAGTTTCCTTAATACTTTTTAGGTGGATAAAGTAAGGCAATTTCAAGTGAAACTCGAACAAAGACTACTTGGGATGTTTTGAAGTATGGAAAATGCCAGTTCATCCTTGTAGGACTTTTGGCTGTACCCTATAAAATAATAGATAATGGAGGAGAAACCCCTATGAAGTGAGGGAGATGGTCTAGCGGAGGGTGGTGGTGAGAGGAGGGAGAATTGATGAGGGAAACACTTAAATTGATGTTATATACATATGTGAGAATACTAATGCCAATCTCACTATCTTGTATGGAGCCAGGAGGGATATGGGGAGGGAGTCGGGAAAAGCTCACCAAGTACTGTGTGCATGTATATCACTCTCACTCTGAACTACATTATGATGTGAGATTACAATGCACTAATAAAACTATATAAAATTTTTTTAAAAGATGGAGAGTGAATCCCTTAATAAGTACAGAGGAAGGATTAACACTGAGACTCTACATTTCCAAAATAAACCACTTTAGGCAAACAGAGTTAATCCCTATATTTACATTATTAGGCAATACCTATAAGGATATCTACATTTTGTGTGGGTGCAGTGGCTACTGGTAATTGAACCCTACCTCTGAGCTACACTCCCAGCCCTATTTTATTTTGAAACAGGTTTTTGCTTAGTACTGAGGCAGGCCTCAAATCTCCAATTCTCCTGTCTCTATCTCCCAAGTATCAGGATTATGGGCGTGTGGTGTGCCACCACGTCTGGCTAGATGTCTACTTTTTTTTTTTTTTTTTTTTTTTTCGGTATTGGGGATTGAACTCAGGGGCATTCTACCTTGGAGCTATACCCCCAGCCCTATTTTTTTATTCTTTTATTTTGAAACAGGGTCTCACTAAGTTGCGGAGGGCCTCACTAGGTAGCTGAGGCTGGCCTCGAACCCGGATCCTCTGGTCTCAGCTTCCCAAATGCTAGGATTACAAGCGTGCGCCACCACGCCCCGCCAGATGTCTACATTTTTGAGAGAAAGAAAAATTGGCTTTGATTCTGAGATGCCATCAATTCTCAATTGCTTGTGAAAATCCCAAGGCTAAAGGAAGGAGAGAATCCTAAGTCTGTTCCCTAATGTTTCTGATAATGGAGAGAAGGGCCACCAGCAATTTGGAGTTGAAGATTACAAGAAAAATAAACCACTTGTGATCAGACTTATCAAATACCACAGTATCGAAACAAGAAGGTACAGGTTTCAACCTGAGAGATTTCAACATTAATTTCTCTCTCACTCTGTATTTGCATGTATGCTATCCCTTTACTAGACCCCAGTTATACTATAGAGCTTCTTGGAAATAATGGGATAACATTATAGTTTTTTACTTCTTTTATTTTTTATTTTATTTATTTATTATTTATTTATATTTTGTAATACAGGGAATTGAACCCACAGGCATTCTACCTCTGAGCTACACCCTATTTTTTAATTCTTTTTTTAAACTGGTGCATTGTAATCATACATCTTTGTTAGGTACAAGCTGGTAAAGGTATACATACACACATTTCTCATTTAACCCTTCCCCAGTTCCCACCCCACTCCCTTACCCTCCCTCCTTCTCAGGTTCAGTTTAGTGATTGACTTTGATATATTTGTGAAAGTGTATCATGTGCATTAGGGTGTTTCCTTCCCCCCATCATCTTCAGTTAAGTCAACTTCTTTGCTCATCTAAGGTTTCTCCTTCTTCATCTGGAGTTCCTCTTATGCCCCATTTTCTCCCTAGCTTCTGCCTACTAGGGAGAGCATACAATTTTTTACTTTTTGTGACTGACTAATCTCACTTAACATAATGTTTTCCAGTTCTATCCATTTCCCTGCAAATAACATGATTTTTGTTCTTCTTTATGGCTGAGTAAAATTCCATTGTGTACATATCCCATAGTTTTGTAATCCATTCATCTGTTGATAGATATCTTGGCTGCTTCCATAGTTTGGCAATTGTGATTTGTGCAGCTATAAACATAGATACATATGTGTTGGTCTGATAGTTTAGTTTCCATTCTTTTGGGTAGATACCCAGAAGTGGTATGGCTGGGTCATATGGTACGTTCATTCCCATTCATCTGAGGATCCTCCATACTGTTTTCCAAAGTGGTTGCACTAATCTGCAATCCCACCCCTATTTTTTAATTCTATTTTGAAACAGGGTAACACTAAGTTGCAGAGGGCCTCACCAAGTAGCTGAGGATGGCCAGGAACCCGTGATCCTCCTGTCTTAGTCTCCCAAGTACTGGCATTACTACTGTGCGCCACCAGCCTGGCTACTTCTTTTACTTTTTTAAATTTTGAAACAGGGTCTCCAAAAGTTGTGGAGGACTTCATTAAACTGCTGAGGCTGGCCATACGCCTGTGATCCTCCTACCTCAGCATTCCAAGTACTGGGATTACAAGTGTGCACCACCACACCTGGCTATTAACAGAATAATTAAAAAAAAAAAAAAAAAGACATCCTCAAAAGTCAGGTTCTGTCTCTTGTATAGCCCCGATATAGAGAGCTATTAAGTTTCCATAGTTTTAAAAGTCTGTAGAAACTTTAAATGTTTAATTTGCTTAATATGTGTTAGTGGATGCTTTATAATATGGTAAAATTATATTATAGTACTAGTATTTGAGGTTGAAGAATAATTTTGTGATTTATTAATACAGTATCATTTATCTGTACAAAGAAGCAAAAGAATATATGTTAAAAATTCTAGCCATAACAATTTGTATTACTTATTACTTTTGACAATTTCCATGCCAGAAGAAATAATGCTACATACACTGAAGGAACAGAAATGAACAATGTTCATTATTTTCTATACCAACAATTTTAAGTGGCAGGATATAAAATTTTGATGGGCCTCAAATATTTAATTTCCATCTCTCTTCCTTTCCCTTCATTCTTTGTCCATATACTTATTTCTATTGGTTGGTCAAAAAAGGCTGCAGCAAGAGAAATAAATTAGTAAACAATTGTTCAATAAGTCATTTTAAGAAATCTGGACTTTTCCTATTGAGCTCTTGTTCTCATTAGTAGCCATGCTGATGCTATGGAATAACCACAGAAAATCTGTGATCTATAGTCATTTTAGAGATGAAGTTTATTCTGATATTCCCTGAAAATCAGACTCACCATTCAGTGGACCTCAGGGTTTTCAGTCTAATCCCATCCCAGAGGGTTTACTCAACATAGAATCCACTTAGGCTCTCTCTACAAATCCAAAGGTTGAGGATTTGGCTAGTAAGATCTGGACACTGCTAACAGAAGCAGCCAACCTAGCTCTGTGGAAGCCACAAGCCAGCTATTTGCTTTCTTAATCATAGGGAATTTACATAGAAATTAATTCACCACTGTTTGGTCACCAACTATAAAGGATAAATGAAAAGAAATAAAAAGATATGATATGCCAAAAGGTGAGTAACTGTAGTGCAATTTTACCTGACAAGGGCTAAAAACAGTTCAAACAGAAAAGATGCTCTACCTATAAGCATAACAATACCTTGAAATGGTAAAAAATCTCAGTAAAATCTGGGGGCACCTGCCTGTAATCCCCAATATTTGAGAGGCTAAGACAGGAAGATTGTAAATTTGCAGCTGGTATGCAGTAACTTAGGGAGATCCTGTTTCAAAATAAAATTTTTCTTAAAAGGGCTGGAGGTGTGGCTCAGAGGTAGAATGCCCTAGGTGAACCCCTAGTATCACAGGGGAAAAAACACAAACCTCTAAAAACCACAATAACTTCTAAGATGATTCAAAGTAATTGTATTTGTTGGTTCAGTTTTCTATAGTTCTCAAGTTAAAAAAAAAATTCTAACTCAAATAAATTATGAAGTTAGATTTTTTTTTTAGAAACATATTTTTCTGAGTTTATCTCCTCAGTAATTTATGGGCCTTAGGGACTGGAGTACAGTGCTTGCCTAGCATGTGTAAAGCTCTGGATTTGATTGCTAGCACCGCAAAGATGAAAATAAACAATAACTTATGGGCCTCATCTTTGGTTTTATTCTGATATATTTTTATATCATCCTCTGAATCATATCAAATTTCATACATGCAAACCTATTCAAATGCTGTATGAATTAGAGGCCATTGTAATGCTTGAATTCCCAAGTATGCACGATGATTTGTAGAATCTGATTCTGGAAGTAAACCCTGTTAATTATCATCTCACAATTGGGAAGATCTTTAGTATTATGGCCTTCAAATTGGTAAATACCTAAAAAAAAAAAATCCTCTGTGTTCAAATATGTATTCAAGGGAGTTTTCATTCTAAATTTCATCCAAATTGCTCATAGAGACTAGAAAAACTTAGGATGTAGGCCCACAATAAGGGCTGGCATAGAACTTGGAAAAAGACGTTTACACCTTTCCAAGCTAGATCTAGGGATTGTGGGCAAGACATATAATTTAACACATTTCAACTTTGCTTTCCTTATTGGCAGTATGGATATCAATAACATCTAATCTACTAATCTCTCAAGATGATCTTGTTGATCAAATAATTATGAGTGCTATGTAAATACTGATAAACTATACAGATGGTAATAACTGCATTAAGATCCAGGAAAACAGAGGTGACATGAACTATACTGAACAAGTATTTCTTCATAATTTATTCATAATGTATTCTCTGGGAGAATTCTGGACAAATCTCAACAATACTTACATATTTATACTAGACTAAAATTTATAAACTAAGAATGCAGCTCAAAATACAACACTATCGTCTCAGTCTATTTTACTCATATAAATATAATCATAAAGAAAAACCTAAAGATAACCATTACTTGAGTCCTATTTTCTCTGCCTTATAATTCTTACTGTTAGGAAAGCCAGAAGTAGGGTGGTTGAGTAGGTAGGGATGGAATTCTATCACACATGAAATGCTTCCTGTCACAAACTCTTGAGTAACTTCAGATACTAGGTTTTGTTTTATGCTGTATAAATACCTCATGATCTTACCTTTGGTCTCTAGGGTCACTGGGTCAGAATATTCTCCAGCCACAGCCTTGTTACAAGCTCTCACTCTGAAATTCATATACTTTGAATCAAATTTTAAGCCTGAAAAAATAAAATGTTTTTCAGACACAAAACGTAAAGGTCTCTATCCTCAAAAGTATGAGTATAAATCCTCAGCATTTTTTTTCATTTGGAGGGTTATGAATTTATGTTAAGAGGGTGATAATCCTTGAAATAAGAGGGATCACAATTTACCTATTATTTTCTTCAAAAGACAAATTATGCAATT
>PVLC010024237.1:0-24878 GCA_004027655.1 Graphiurus murinus
AAAAAAAAAAAAAAAAAAAAAAAAAATTCTTTGGATTAGAAGTAACAACAAACACCATCCAATAACAAGTAAAAGTGGGAAACATCTTTTTTTTTCTTCTTTGTGGTACTGGGGATGGAACCCAGGAGCATTCTACCTCCAAGCTACACCCCCAGCCCTATTTTTTATTCTTTATTTTGAGACAGGGTCTCACTAAATTGTGAGAGGGCCACACTAAGTAGCTGAGGCTGGCTGTGAACCTTCGATCCTCCTGTCTCAGCCTTCCAAGTTCTGGGATTACAAGCATGTGACACCATGCCTGGCTGAAAAACTTCTGATATTAACCTGAGGGTGTTTCCTGGGACATAGAGCCTGGAGCCCAGTCAAGCCTCATGCAAGGCTAGAATTGGAAGCACAGGTACTAAGTCTTGCTCTTTCTCTCCTTTTCTCTCTATGGGACTGCATGTTTCTTGTCTCTGCTTTGTGCACATCTGCGGCATTCTTCTCACTCTGGAGAAGTGCTTATCCTTCTCCATACCTGAATCCAACGATGGCCACCCTGAGTAACCCCACTTGTACTCTCAGGTCCAGCTCCAGCAGCAAGTGATTAGTACTGAGCTTCCCAAGTACCAAGGGACAGGCTGACTCAGTGCAATGAGTGGACTGTTTCCTTCTGAGTCAAGTGTTCCCCACCTGACTAAGGATGACCAGGAAGGGTTAGATTAACAGTACTAACATGGCCCACCCCAATGGGTTAGATTACAGAAAAGGAATGTAGGAACATGGGCAGACTTCCCCACAGGAATCTGCTAGCTTTCCCTCCTTCAGAGAACCTGGCCAGTTCCTCTTCTTCTAGGACTCACTGACCACAAAGGCAGAAAAGAAGGTGCTCTGACCCACACATCACAAGTATTGTGACAAAACTTCTAATGACATTTCATTCACAGCTTTCTTCGTAATACACTCTCTCTTTCTTTCTCTTTCTCTATCTATCTATCATTTATTTATTTTTGCAGTAATGGGGATATTTACTTATTTACTATTTTTGCAGTACTGGAGATGAAATGCAGGGCCTTGTCCATGCAAAGCAAGCACTCTACCATTGACCCACATCCCAGTCATTTTTATTTTGAGACCGGGTCTCACAAAGTTGTCCAGACTGACCTTGAACTTGAGATCCTCCTGCCTCAGCTTCCAGAGTAGTTGGGATTACTGGCATGAGCCACCATGCCTGGCCCTGCTTCATAGTTTCTTCATTCTATTGCAAATTTCCAAGGGAAGTAGAACCTTACTCCTTATAAATTTTATTCCATACCTTAAATCTTTCGATAAGGAATCCTGAAGAAGTCACAGGTTACCCACTCAAAGAACAAAATCTTTATCATTCCTTTCTCATGCATTCACTCATGTATCAAACATTTCTTGAATTGCTACCACCTGTCAAGACTTGTGGTTAGCACTGTGGCAGAGATAAGACAGCCTCTATTTATAGACATTCACAATGTACAAAGAAAGTCAAAGATAGCCAGGCATGGTGGTGCAGGCTTGTAATCCCAGTACTTGGGAGACTGAAACAAGAGTCTCCTTCAGTTGATGAAGGTCTCACTGTTTACTGAGGCTATCCTCAAACTTTTGATCATCCTGTCTCAGCCTCACAAGTACTGGGATTACAGGTGTGTACCACCATGATGAGCTCATAACAAGTTTTTAAAAATTTGCCAGGTGTGGTGGCCCATGCCTATAATCCCTGTACTTGGGGGGCTGAGACAGAAGGATCACAAGTTCAAGGACAGCTCCAACAAGTAGTGAGACTCCCATCAACCCAGTGAGACCTTCTTTCCAAATAAGAAATAAAATCAGACTGGGAGTGTAACTCGAAGGTAGAATGCCTCTGGATTCAATCTCCAGTACCACAAACACACTCAAAATTACATATAAGCAAAATATAAGCCAGGTGTGGTGGTACACACTTGTGATCCCAGTACTTGGGAGACTGAGAAAGGAGGATCACAGATGAGACTTTCATCAACCTAGCAAGACTCTGTTGTAAAATAAAAATAAAATAGGGCTGGGAATGTAGCTCCAAGGTAGAATTACCCTAAATTCAGTCTCTAGTGCCACAAGAAAAAGAAGCAGAATATATAGAATAGTCACAATTATATTATCTTATTTTATTTATATGCATATGTACACAAATTCATTTTGTGTGTTTAAATTAAAAAAATATATTCCTTTAAAATATGCATATATGAGGTGTGTGTGAGTTACAATATGTAAGTATGTTTTTGTTCTAGTATATATATATACACACATACACTCATATGATGCTCCTAGGTTTGTTGTTATATAACTCTACCCAAAGTTATATGAATCTATATTATAAATTGAAATAAATTATCATACATTGAAAACATCACAAGTGGAAAACACATTTAATACACCTAACTTACTGAACATCATAATTGGGCACCACAGTACACTGAAGAGTATATGCTGCTTACCCTCTGATTTTGTGGCTGACTGAGAGCTTCGACTCACATGGCTGCCCAGCATCACACATAGGACTATCAGACCACATATTGCTATGCTGAGAAAAGATCAAATTTCAAAATACAGTTTCTATTGAATGCACAGCAAATTCCCACCTTTGTAAAGTTAAAAAAATTGTAAGTTGCACCATCATAAGTTGTCTGTATATGCTTATGTGTAACTAGAAAGATGCACTAAAATTTATCAGTGATTTCTCTGTCTAATAACTCTGAGTTTTAGGCCAAGCACAGTGGTGCATACCTATAATCCCTATAGTTAGGAGGCTGAGGCAGGAGAATTATAGGCAAAAGGCTAGCCTCAGCAACTCAGTAAGAGCTTCAGCAATTTAGTGAGACTCTTTCAAAATAAAAAGGGTTGAAGTTGGAAGTGTAGCTAAGAGGTAGAATGCCTTTAGATTCATTCCCCAGTACAAAAAAAAAAAGTTATTCTGTGCCTAATATGGCAAAAAGTCAGTTATTTTAGTCATTGAAATTACTCTTCAGTCTAGCTCCTTATGCTCTCCCTCATGTAGAAGCCAAATGCTGACCATGACACTTTATTTAATCCTCATTTCATCTGTTGATTTATATCTCTGTCCCTTATAGCTTCATAAAGCATCCGTTTCCTGTACATTATTAGAAGCCACAACATACAGCAGAAGAGTCTTTATAAAAAAAAAAAAATCCTTTAGAGCCGGGCGTGGTGGCGCACGCTTGTAATCCCAGCATTCGGGAGGCTGAGACTGGAGGATCCGGGTTCGCGGCCAGCCTCAGCTACTTAGTGAGGCACTCCGCAACTTAGTGAGACTCGGTTTCAAAATAAAGAATAAAAAATAGGGCTGGGGGTATAGCTCGGAGGTAGAATGCCCCGGAGTTCAATCCCCAGTACTGCAAAAAAAAAAAAAAAAAAAAAAAATCCTTTAGAATAAAATTCTTCCCTATTTTTCACATACATGGGCCTTTCCTCAGGTCAGCTTTTGACAAATACTCATAAAATAATTATTAGCAAATCTGGCAAACATATTTACTTGGAAAGACCAATAAGATCCTAATTTTGAAATCTTGATCTTTTAGCATCTCTGAATTTGGAAGATGACCTGAGAGGTGAGCTTATATCAATGTGTTCTAGTCTTCTCTGGGTCTATGACACCATTATGAATACACCGGGACAAATCTGAGTGGTTCCTCCCCCTCCCCACCCTGCCTGTCATCCACTGATGGCCCAGCCAACTGCTCTGACATTTTCTCTTCTCTACCTTTAACACTTAGCAGGATGGCCAGGAATAGCAACTGCATAGGGGAGCTGAACTTCAAGTGTTCTTTGTGCAACTGATATCATGACCCAGGATATTGTCTATGTTGGTTAATGTTCTCGGTGCACTTAAAGAAAACAAGTACTATGCTGTTGTCTGGTGGAATCTATGAATGTCAGTTAGATGCAGCTTATTAAACTATTCTTCTTCACTACCTTCTTAAATTTTAAAAAATAAACCAGGCATGGTGTAATCCCAGTACTTGGGAGGCTGAGACTGGAGAATCACAGGTTCACCGCCAGCCTCAGCTACTAGTGAGGTTCTCCAGAACTTAGTAAGACCCTGCTTTTCAAAAATATACAATAAAAAATAGGGCTGTGGTGTAGCTCAGAAGTAAAATGTCCCTGGGTTCAGTCCCCAGTAATGCAAAAAAATAATAAAAATAAATTTATTTATTTGTGTGTGTGTGTGTGTGTGTGTGTGTGTGTGTATTGAGGATTGAACCCAGGGTGTTCTACTTCTGCGCTATACCCCCAGCCCTATTTTATTTGTTCTTTTTATTTTTATTTTTTGTGGTATTGGGAATTGAACCCAGGGGCATTCTACCACTAAGCTACACCCCCAGCCCTTTTTTTTTTTTTTTTTTTTTTTTTTTTTTTTTTTTTTTTTTTTTTTTTTTTTTTTGCGGTACTGGGGATTGAACTCAGGGGTGTTCGACCTTCGGGCTATACCTCCAGCCCTATTTTTTATTCTTTATTTTGAAACCAAGTCTCACTAAGTTGTGGAATGCCTCACTAGGTAGCTGAGGCTGGCCACGAACCCGGATCCTCTGGTCTCAGCCTCCCAAATGCTGGGATTACAAGCATGCGCCACCACGCCCGGCTCCTTTTTTATTTTTTATTTTTGAAACAGAGTCTCACTACATTGCAGATTATCGAAGTAAATGTCTATGGTGTCATTAAAAAAAAAAAAAAAAAAAAAAAAAGTTCAAAGCAGCTCCACAAGGCAAATTTTACTTTTTGTAAAAAGGGTTAAAGAGTTCCCACCACCAATGAGTCAGCTTGGAAGAACAGCATGGCAGAAAACTGCTAGGCATTTTATTTTCACTGAGGGTGGGGGTGGGGGGCTTCTGTGCTGTGCTCCTATTGGTGGGAACACAGCCTCACAATCTTTACACCATTGGCTGAAGGGGATGCTGGGGGAGGGGTGGCACTCACAATTTCCAGGAAATGCTATCTTTACAAAAATATAAGCACATATAAAGTTACACAATAGCAGTTTTATAAAATAGAGCCCAAGTCAAGTTATTCTTTGATAGAAAAGATCTAATTATATTCTCACAGGATGGCCTCACTAAATTGTTCAAGCTGGCCACAAACCTATGATCCTCCTGTCTCAGCCTCCCAACTGTGATGGGGTGCCGAATGGACCCCAAAAAAATAAAGTAATAAAAAAATCCAGGTTCTTGATATCCGTGGAGAAAAGAATTTCTACACTTATCCGTCACAACATCTGGCAGGTTTATTTAAGGAAAAACTGGGAAAGAAAACTGGGGTGCAGGAGAAAAAGGAGAGTGCAAAAAGAAATCCCCGGCCACCAATTCTTAGGGCATGTTCCCCGATCCCGGGCAGGAGTCCAAGAGAGGAAACACGTGGGATTCCAGGGGGCATATGAGAGGGCGGGGTCCTTATTTCCAGCCCCTCACTCTCAGGTTCCAAGCAGTCCCATAGGTTGGGCTCCCGGTGAGATCTGGCTCCTCCTCTTTCCAGGTGTGCGGGATTTGACCGTACGTCTCAGGTGGGCTGGGCTGTACGTTTCTCTTGGGCCGAACCAAAAACTTCCAAGGGGTGGAATTTTGAATTCACACTCTCCAGATTTTTAAAAGGCTAAAAACTATATTTCTATGAATTTTCCCAATACCTCTTTTCTACCTCACATTCTCTTTCTAAGCTACCTCATCACAACTACTGATTACAAGTGTGTACTACCACACCCAGCTCTGTGTGTGTGTGTGTGTGTGTGTGTGTGTGTGTGTGTATGGTGTATGTGTGTATGTGGTACTGGGGATTTAACCTAGGGGCATTCTACCTCTCAGCTACACTCCTGGTCCTATTTTACTTTTATTTTTATTTTTAATTTTATTTTATTTTTTGAACCCAGGGGCATTCTACCTCCAAGTTTACACCCCAGTCCTATTTTTTATTCTTTATTTTGAAACAGGGTCTCACTAAATTGCGGAGGCCCTCACTAAGTAGCTGAGGCTGGCCACAAACCTGGATCCTAAGGTCTCAGCCTCCCAAGTACTGGGATTACAAGTATGCGCCACCACTCCTGGCTTATTTTTATTTTGAAACAGGGTTTCACTAGATTGAGAGTCTCACTACTTGCTGAAGCTGTCCTTGAACCTGCAGTCCTTCTGTATCAGCCTACCAGGTACTGGGATTAGAGGGGTGCACCACTACTCCCAGCTTATTTTTATTTTGAAACAAGGTCTCACTAGGTTTCTGAAATCCTTGCTAAATTGCTGAAGCTGGTCTCAAATCTGCAATCCTCCTGTCTCAGCCTCCCAAGTACTGGGATTACAGGCTTGTGCTATCACACCTAGCTAACAGTTACTATCTTTGATTATAAGTGTTTATTAAATTATAAATTGTATTTGCTTCTCCTTTAGACCATAAGTTCTGCTGTTTCATACCCATGATCTGGTAATAATTTATTAAATGAATGAATCATCTCTCTCAATCCTGGTTTCTATTTTTTATCAATAAAATTAAACAGTCAAGGGGAGCGTGGTGGCTCACACCTGTAATCCCAGTACTTGGGAGGCTGAGACAGGAGGATTGCAGATTTGTGGACAGCCTCAGCAAGTAGTAAGACTCTCATCAACCTAGTGAGACCCTGTTTCCAAATAAAATCAGGCTAGGGGAATAAATAGCTCGAAGGTAGAATGCCTCTGTGTTCAGTCCCCAGTACCACAAAAAAAAAGGAAAGGAAGGAAGGAAGGAAGGAAGGGAGGGAGGGAGGGAGGGAGAAAGAAGGAAAAAAATAAACAGTCAAAATCTGGGTGTGGTGGCACATGCTTGTAATTATTCCAGTACTTTTGAGAGACTGAGACTAGAGGGTCACAGGTTCAAGGCCAGCCTCAGCAATTTAAGGAGGCCCTCTACAACTTAGTAAGACCCTGTTTCAAAATAAAAAATAAAAATAAAAAGGTCTGGGGGTGTAGCTCAGAGGTAGAATGCCCCTGGGTTCAATCCCTAGTACCATGAAAGGATGAGGGGAGGGTTGAAGATGGTAGTTATATGAATCAATCCCAGGAAATACATACAGTCCACCAATGCAGGGCTGAGTTTGGCCTCTGGAATGTGAATCATACCCAAGGATCACCCATAATAAGTACGTTTCAAAATGACAAATGAGTGATATTCACGTAAAACATTAAACTTCCTATGGTGGTGCACGGCTGTAATCCCAGTACTTAAGAGGTTTAGACAGGAGGATCACAGGTTCAAAGCCAACCCCAGGAACTTAGTGAGATCGTGTTTCAAAATAAAATAGGGCTGGGGATGTAGCTCAGAGGTAGAATGCCTATGAGTTCAACTCCCAGCACCACAAGAAAGAAAAAAATTAAAAAGCCTATGCTGGATCAATGACAAGGGATCCATCACACTTCTCACTATGTTAAAACCAAAGAGGGGCTTCTGCCTCTTGTTATCAATAATCTTACCTCAAGTTAGGCCTCCTTCCTCTTCATAATAAGAACTAAGATCCATTGAGCACATATAGGTTATGAAACTATGTATAAACTTTATATAAATATATTATTGCAGCAAGGAGTGGTGGCTCACTCATACTTGTAATCCCAGTACTTGAGAGGCTGACACAGGAGGATGGCAGGTTTGCAGCCAGTCTCAGCTACTTAGGCTCTCCACAACTTAGGAAGACCCTGTTTCAAAATAAAGAATAAAAAGTAGAGATTGGGGTGTAGCTCAGAAGTAGAATGTCCCTGGGTTCAATCTCCAGGACTGCAAAAAAAAAATAATAATAAAACATGTAAATAATAGAATTAAAAGAATAGAATTCAAATCCACTTCTATTAGAATTCAGAGCCCAACCTTTTATCTACTACACTCTACATTTAAAAGCTAAAATTCAGGATTACTGGGCTTATTTTTGGATAAAAATAAGAATAAAAAATAGGGCTGGGGGTGTAGCTTGGAGGTAGAATGCCCCTGGGTTTCATCCCCAGTACCACAAAAAAAAAAAAATTAAAAAATTTTTTTAAAAAAATAAATAAATAAAATAGGGCTGAGGGTATAGCTCAGCAGCAGAATGCTCCTGGATTCAATTTTTTAAAAATTTATTGGTGTAATCATATATCATTAAAAAGAAGATATTTTAACTGCCTGCTACCTAGTCAACAGAAGAAACATAGAAATGAGTTTTCAGTTTTTTTTTTTTTCTTCAGTACTGGGGATTGAACTATTCAGAGGCACTCTACCACTGAGCTACACCCCTAGCTCTTTTTATTTTTTATTTTGAGACAGGGTCTCCACTCAGTTGCCCAGGCTGGCTTTGAACTTTCAATCCCTCTGCCTCAGTCTCAGCCTCCCATAGCTGGGATTACAGGCATGTGTCACTGGGCCCAGCTTAGTTTTTACTGTTTTCTTTTTTTGTTTGTTTGTTTTTTGGGGGGGGGTTGTTTGTTAGTTTTGCGGTATTGGGGATGGAACCCAGGGGCATTATACCTCCGAGGTATACCCCCAGATCTAGTTTTTTATCCTTTATTTGAAACAGGGTCTCACTAAGTTGCAAAGGGCCTCACTAAGTAGCTGAGGCTGGCCACAAACCTGTGATCCTCCTGTCTCAGCCTCCCAAGTACTAGGATTACAAGTGTGCACCATCACACCCAGCTTGGTTTTTACTTTAGATAATGTGCTGTGTTCTCAAAAATGAGATGAATGCGTGGGCCAATGCGCACTGGTGAGGGTTTGTGTAAATTTCATACTTGTATTTTGAAAGCTGACATGCTCATGCTCAGTCTCACAGGAGTTTGCATACCTATAAATCTTATTTCTGTCATTCTCTATTAGTAAGATTGGAGTTAGGTTTCAAAGGGTGGAATTAGCCAATCTCAGAATGTCATGGGTTGTATGTTTTCTCTCATATGTAGAAATTAGAGAGAAACAGGAAACAAAGGGACTTCCGATAAATGAGGAGAGAGACCAGTCAGAGAGTGGAAGGGGTTGGGGAAGGGAGGTAGGGAGGGGAAAAAACAAGGCTTAAAGAAGGGAACAGTACAAATAATGTTATATCCATGCATGAAGGTATTACTGCCAATCTCGCTAACATGCACGGGGAAGCAGGACGGGATGTGGAGAGAAACACATCAAGTGATGTGTGTGTGTATGAATGTGCGCCGCTTTGCATCTCACTATGATGTATAATTACAATGCACTAATAAAAATACCTTTTAAAATAAACTAATGGTGGTGTCCAGGTAGGTTCTGCCAGGTCTGTCTCTAGTATGGAGATAAAAAGGGGGACTTATGAAGTAAAAATGACTCAACAAACTGTATTTAATAGGACTTTTTAAGTTGAGGACTGAAAAAAAATAAAGAAAAGGTAAAAAGATAGAGTCCTGATTAGCGTTGTCACAATCAATACTGTTCAGGGACATTTGAATAAATGAAGTATGAGATTTCCCCACAGTTCTTGGGGTTTTTGAAGGACATGATTCCATGCATATGTGACCATAGGGAGAGCAGAACATGAGGTGTGTGGCAGCCACTAAAACAAACAGTAGTGAAACCGGGCCACACAGTGCAGGAAAATTCTACGAGCTAAAAGCTTTGGAATTTTGTTATAGCTTTATTCACTGCCAATGATGGCAAAAAAAAAAGAAAAAAGAAAAAAGAAAAAAAACCTCAATATTTCTTAAATTCTCACATAGAAGAGCAGGAACTTGACTAAATGTTTTACATTTATTACCCAAAATAACCTATTGCTATATTATCACCTCTACTGTACAGATGGGAAAGTTGAGGCAACAAGGTTGAGTTATTCCCTCAAAGACACAGAGCTGGCAAGTTCAGCAGAGGTGATATTTGGGTCCAGCCTCTAAACTTCCTGCTCCTGACCCCCATTGCATGAGTATTTGCCTTTAATCACGTCTTTGAAAGCAGTGTAATATTTACTGAAGAAAAAAATTTCTTTCTTTTTTTTTTTTGTAGTACTGAGGATTGAACCCAGGGACATTCTACCTCTGAGCTGTACCCCTACCCCTATTTTTATTCTTTATTTTGAAACAGGGTCTCACTAAGTTGTGGAGGGCCTCAATAAGTTGCCGAGGCTGGCTTCAAACCTGCAATCTTCCTGTCTCAGCCTCCCAAGTACTGGGATTACAAGTGTGCGCCACCATACCCAGTTCTATTTCTTTAATATTTAAAAAGATCTTACAAAGGCAGTCAGATGGGTTGAATATTCAAGGTGTTTTTCATTTTTGTTTTTGTGGTACTGAGAATTGGACCCAGGGGTGTTCTACCTCCTATCCATACCCCCAGCAGTATTTTTTTTTTTCTTTCTGAAACAGGATCTTGTTAAGTTGCTGAGGCTGGCTTTGAGTCTGCCATCCTCCTGCCACAGCCTCCTAAGTACTGGGATCATAGGCATGCACCACCACACTTGGCTTCAAGATGCTTTAGATCTTTAAATAAGTGCCCAAACACTTATATTTGTAGTCTGAGACTTAAATATGGCTTTTTTTTTTTAAGGGAAAAAATAGAAAAATATCATGGAAGAGATTGGCAGCAAGGACTGCACTGACAAACTTATCACAGGACACTCTGAACTTGCCTCAAACAGATAGGACCAGGCAGGAACCGAGGGTGGAAAACTGTACAAATGGGGTGCAGCAAGATCCTTGAAAGACAGTTGAGCAAATATTAAGGTCAAGAACCCTATATGAGTCTTATTCTAAGTTCAATCCAACTCCTGGAAATCGAATTCTTATTTCTGAAGACTGACAATGATCCTACCCTCATTGAAGCCAATTCCTGGAATGATAAGGGCCTGCAAGCATCCAGGAGCTAGGGCCTTTATTATTCTATGGTTCAACTCTGATGAAAGAAAAGTTCTGAAGAATCAGGGCTACTCTCCTTTTTTCAAGAAAAATTAGAGTTCATTTCAGAAGTGTACTTTCTCTGTTAAAGGGGCCATATTAAATCTGAGTTCACGATGAATCATTTAATCAAATTGTTTTCACCTTTCTGGAGAATAGAACCAGATTTATAGTGATTTTATTCCTGTCCTAATAATACATGGGACTTATTATTTGTACCACACACATCAGGTCTTAATTATATGCAGCTTAAATATACTATTCTGACTTTTTTTCCTCTTACTCTCATAAGCTTTTTATGGGAAGAAAGAGTCACATACTTCTTCTGCAGTGAAATATATGAATATTCACATTAAATGGAATAAATTGACTATAAATGGTCAATTGAAGTAAAATTTTACTATAAATTACTTACAAAATGCTTCTGTTTTTAAAGATATTTTTGTGTTTAGAAATCACAGATACGCTAATACAATGCTAAAAAGGAGTTTTGTTTATATTGCACAGAAGCTATATTTTTAAATTAAATAAGTTAGCAATCCTAAACTTTAAAATATAAACATGCATATACATGTACAAATTAAAAACAGATCTTAAAATAATTTTCTCATCTATGGGCTAAAACTTGCATATGCAGCTGGACATGGTGGCATAAGCCTGTAATCCCCGTACTTGGGAGGCTGAGACAGGAAGATTGAAGCCTCAGCAAATAGAAAGACTTTCATCAACCTAGTGAGACCCTGTTTCAAAATTTAAAAAAGCTGGGTGTGGTGGTGCACGCTTGTAATCTCAGTACTTGGCAGGCTGAGACTCGAGGATACAGGTTCACAGTCAGCCTCAGCTACTTAGTGAGGCCCTCTGCATCTTAGTGAGACCCTGTTTCAAAATAAAGAATAAAAATTAGGGCTGGGAGTGTAGCTCGGAGGTAGAATGGCCCTGGGTTCAATCTCCAGTACAGCAATAATTAATTAATTAATTAATTAATTAATTAATTAATAAGGCTGGGGATGTAGCTCAAAAGTAAACTGCCCCTGGGTTCAATCCCCAGTGCTACAAAAAAAAAATAATAAAAATAAAACTTATACTCTATTGCCATAACATATCATCTGTAGCATATTATAAATTAATATCCTAGCAGAGTGTGGTGGCACATGCTTGTAATCCCAGTAGTTGGGAGGCTGATAGGAGGATCGCAGGCCCTCAGCAACTTAGTGAGACCCTGTTTGAAAATAAAGAATAAAAAATAAGGCTGGGTGTGTAGCTCAGAGGTAGAATGCCCCTGGGTAGAATGACCTCGAACTTGGGATCCTTCTGTCTCAGCCTCCCAAGTACTAGGATTACAAGGGTGTGCCACCATGCCCAGTTTATAATCATCTTATAAATGGTAAAATTCTATTGCATATTTTTGCTGTTGCAAGTATCAAACAAATGTCTTTGAAATATACCATAAATTTTGTCACTCTGTTTTGGAATTTATTTCTATTTAATACGATGGAAGCCCTCAAAACTGGAAATAGCTCAGGTCATCCTCAGTCTCTTGGAGACTCATTCATTCATTCATTCATTCATTCATTCATTCATTCATTTTTGTGGTACTGGGGATAGAGCCAAGGACCTTCTACCTCCGAGCTACACTCCCAGTCCTATTTTTTATTTTTTTATTTGAAAACAGGGTCTGACTAGGTTGATGAGAGTCTCACTACTTGCTGAGGCTGTCCTCAAACCAGTGATCCTCCTGTCTCAGCCTCTCAAGTACTGGGATTACAGGCGTGCACCACCAAGCATCTCCCATTTGCTTCCTATTAGTAGGAGGTCCTTGCTATTTCCTGTCCTATTGACCTTTACACACATCCTTCTACTTTCTCTCCATTAGATCCTGTTTATCACTTGCTCATCATCTTCCCCAATAAACTCAAACCTTATTTAATCACTATCTAATTAACTACATATTTAACTTGTGCCAGTGTGTGAAAATTTTTTTCATTCTTCCACTTTCACACCATATTCTAAGCCTCCTTTACAATTTAATATGTTTTTACTGGATGTGGTGGCACACACCTATAATCCCAGTACTTAGGAGGCAGAAACAGAAGGCTTGCAGTTCGAGGTCAGCCTCTGTTGCTTAGTGAGACCCTCAGCAACTTAGCAAACCCTGTTTCAAAATTAAAAATATAAAGGGCTGAAATGGACCTCAGAGTTAGAATTTCCCTGGGTTCAATCCCTAGTACCAAAAATTAAAAAAAAAAATTAAGTGTGCTTTTGTACAAAATTCTCCCCAGTGGCCTATACCTCAAACTAAGGTATTTAGATTCTAAATTGCTGTGGGAAGACACTGAAGTATCATGAGCAGGGAAGTGATATGATTCCATTTATCTTGGAAATATTCATCTGGCTGATGTGTTGAGAATGAACTTTTTTTTTTTTTCCAGTACCAGGGATTGAACCCAGGGGCATTCTACCTCCAAGCTACACCCCCAGTCCTATTTTTTATTCTTTATTTTGAAACAGGGTTTCACCCCCAATCCTCCTGTCTCAGTCTCCCATAGGACTAGGATTACAAGCATGCGTCACCACGCCAGGCCCGAGAATTAATTTTAAAAGGCAAAAATGGATTCAAGGAAAAAAAAATAAGAAGCTTAATTTTATTTACCTATTTAGTTGTTTATTTATTTACTTGTTTGTTTGTTTATGGTACTGACAATTGAACCCAGGGGCATTCTACCACTGAGCTATCCTCCAGCCCTTTTTATTTTTTGTTTTGTTTTGTTTTTATGGTACTAGGGATTGAACTCAAGGGCATTCTACCTCTGAGATATTCCCCAGCCCTATTTTATTTTTATTTTGAAAAAGGATCTCACTATGTGGATGAGAGTCTTACTACTTGCTGGGGCTGTCCTTGAACATGCCATCCTCTTGTCTCAGCCTCCCAAATACTGGAATTACAAGTGTATATCATCACACCCAGCTTTTATTTTTTATTTTGAAACAAAGTCTCTCTAAGCTGGGCATGGTGGCACAAGCTTGTAATCCCAGTACTTGGGAGGCTGAGACAGGAGGATCGGTTTGCAGCTAGCTTCAGCTACTTAGTGAGGCCCTCTGCAATTTAGTGAGACTCTGTTTCAAAAATAAAGAATAAAAAATAGAGCTGGGGGTTTAGATAAGAGGTATAATGGCCTTGGATTCAATCCCAGTACAGAAAAAAAAAAGAAGTCTCTCTCTAAATTGCCGAGGCTGTCCTCAAAGCCATGATTCTCCTGTCTCAGACTCCCAAGTATTGGGATTATAGGTGTTCAGCACTGCGTTCTGCTAGAATGTCTAATTATTAATCCAGATAAAAGGATTGTAGCTTTACCTGGAATGACAGAAATTGAGACTGAAAAAGAAAAAAAATCCTTGGTAATGAGTTAGATATGGGGAACGGGGGAGGAAAGGAGATGTCAGTCATGACAAACAGATAAAAAAAGGTTATCAGACTTCACCCATGAGATACATGCAGATGAAGTCTATAGTGAGATAACATTTCTCATAAATTTTGGGAAAAATACAAAATCTTGACAACATGCTCTGATGGTGAGACTTGGGAAAACAAACTCTCATTGAATGTTGGTGGGAATGCCAAATGGTACAGCCTCTTTTGAAGAGAATTTAGCAACACATCACTTATCCCTTGATTCATATCCAGAGATACACAGGCAAATACACAAAACTGACATATGTGCAAAACTAATTATCACAGAACAATCTGCAGTAGCAAACAATGAATATACTAGTGCTGGCTCCATGCACTCCCAAGAAACAACTGTTAAATTTGCAACCTGATTGTTATAACACAGCCATTGTTGTCAGTTAAATTACATAAACTTGAGATAATTAAATAAACAATGCTGAAAGGTCATGAGGATTCAAAAATTCATCGTTTCCCAATTCTTTTACTATACTTTCTTATCTATGCTCTTAAGGTTATTTATATATACTATATTCTAATGTTGGAAGTGCCATTAAATACCACTGATGGCATACTGTACTGTTGTACTTCCCATTATTAGTAGCTTGAAAGTCAGGTGGGAATCTTTATACCACAGAAATTTGCAGACATTCCAAATCAGAAATGTATTCCTTTGTAGAGAGCCGATGGTTAACATTTAGCAGTACATAACTGAGAACAATCAAACATCCATTAAAAAGAGTCCTGGTTGAATAAACCATGACACATCCTTTCAGTTACGTGTTATAAAATCATAAAAGGAAGTAAAGAAGCCGGGCATGAAGGTGCATGCCTATAATCCCAGTACTTGGGAGGCTGAGATAGGAGGATTGAGGGTTCAAAATCAGCCTTAGCAGCTTAGTAAGCCCCTCAGCAACTTAGTGAGACCCTGTTTCTAAGTAAAATAGGGCTGGGAGGTAGAATGCCCCTGGGTTCAATTCCCAGTACTACCAAAAAAATTTTTTTAAAAAGGCAGTAAGGCTATTTTTATATACTGCTGTAAAAGTGATCTCTACAATATATAAACAAGTGAAAAAGCAAGTTGGAATACCCTATTATGTTACCATGTGTTTTTTTATTTTGTTTTTGTTGTTGATTTGGTTTGGTTTGGTTTTGGTATTAGGAGGTAAACCCAGAGATACTCTATCTCTGAGCCGTCCCCTAGCCCTATTTTATTTTTATTTTGAAACAGGTTCTCACTAAATTGCTGAGGTTATCCTTGAACCTGCAATTCTCCTGTCTCAGCCTGCTAAGTACTAGGATTACAGGCATGTACCACCACATCCAGTTACATTTTGTTTGTTTTTGTGGTACTGGGGATTGAAATTAGGGGCATTCTACCTCCAAGCTATACCCCCCGCCCTTTTCTTTTTGAAACAGGGTCTTCCTAAGTTGTGGAAGGGCTAACTAAGTTGCTGAGGCTGGCCACAAACCCATAATCCTATCTCAGCCTCATTTATGTATGTATGTATGTATGTATGTATGTATGTATGTATGTATGTATTTATTTATTTATTTATTTATTTATTTATTTATTTATTTATTTATTGGCACTGGAGACTGAATCCAGGGGCATTCTACCTCTGAGCTACACTCCTAGCCCTATTTTATTTTTATTTTGAAACAGTCTCACTAGGTTGATGAGTCTTCACTACTTACTGAAGCTGTCCTCAAACCTTTGATCCTCCTGTCTCAGCCTCCCAAGTACTCGGATTACAAGTGGGTGCCACCATGCCCAGCTTTGATAATGTTTTTTTTGTTTTGTTTTTTTCTTTTTGCAGTACTAGGGATTGGACCCAGAGGCATACTACCTCTGAGCTACATCCCCATTCCTATTTTTTATTCTTTCCTTTGAAACAGGGTCTCTCTAAGTTGCAGAGAGCCACACTAAGTAGGTGAGGCTGGCTGCGAACCCAGATCCTTCTGTCTCAGCCTCCCAAGTACTGGAATTACAAGCGTGCGTCACCACACCCGGCTCCAGCTTTGATAATGTTTTTTAAAAGAGCCTTTAATCACTTTAGAGATACATGCAAATATACTATATATAATATGTATGCATATATATGTGCATAAGATAGTTTAGTGTTTGGAATTACTTTCAAACTATTTAGTTTGGGACATGGTAGAATGAATGGCAGTAGAAACGAAACAAGATCAGACACACAACCAGGCACTATAGCCAATGCCTATGATCCTAGTACTTGGGAGACTGAGAGAGGAGAATGTTAAGTTCAAGGCCAGCCTCAGCAACTTAGCAAGACCCTGTTTCAAAATAAAAAAAGGATAGCCTGGCATGGTGGCACCACTTGTAATCCCAGTACTTGGGAGGCTGAGACAGATGGATCACAGGTTCATGGCCAGCCAAAGCTACTTGGTGAGCTTTGGTGAATAATTTAACTTTGAAGTATCTAAGAGACATCTAAATAAAGATACTGAATAGTCAGATATATAAGGTCTGAATCTCAGAGGAGAGATCTGGACTAAAGTATATATATATATATATATATATATATATATATATATATATATATATATATATATTTTTTTTTTTAATATATATTGACATTTAAGATTATATATATTTAAGATTTATCAGCATGGGAACTCTGCAACTTAGTGAGACCCTGTTTCAAAAATAAAGAATAAGCCGGGTGTGTTGGCACACTCTTGTAATTCCAGTACTTGGGAGCCTGAGACAGGAGGATTGCAAGTTCATGGCCAACCTCAGCTACTTCATGAGGCCCTCCACAACTTAGTGAGACCCTCTCTCAAAATAAAGAATAAAAAAATGGGCTGGGGGTATAACTCAGAGGTAGAATGCCCCTGAGTTCAATCCCAGTACTGCAAAAAATAAATGATAGATAGATAGATAGATAGATAGATAGATAGATAGATAGATAGATAGATAATAAATAATAAAAAATTATGTGGATGTAGCTTAGAGGTAGAATAGCCCTAGGTTCAACTTCTAGTAGCCCTCCTCAAAACTCAGCCATGCTAATTGCTGAATGCAGGTATTCTATTTTTGTACATATTATAAAGTTTCCATATTCAAAAGTTAAAATTTTAAAAAATGACTGTCCAGTTTCTGTTTGAACCAGGGGATAGAGGTATAATTTATTATCCTTGTAATGTTTTGAGGAGGACCAAGTTGGGGTTGGGAAGAGGTCTACAAAGAGGGAAATGAATAATTTAACTTTGAAGTATCTAAGAGACATCTAAGTAAAGATACTGAATAGTCAGATATATAAGGTCTGAATCTCAGAGGAGAGATCTGGACTAAAGTTTATATATATATATATATATTTTTTTTTTAATATATATTGACATTTAAGATTATATATATTTAAGATTTATCAGCATGGGAATGGATACATTTACTTACAAAATAAAAACACTTTCTTTTGGTACTGGGGATTGAACCCAGGGGCATTCTACCTCTGAGCTACACCCCCAGCACTATTTTACTTTTTATTTTTTATTTTGAAACAGGAACTCACTAAGTTGCTGACAATGTCCTCAAATCTGTGATCCTATTGTCTCAGCATTCCAAGTACTGGAATTACAATTGTGGGCCATCATATCTGGATTAAAAAACACTTTTATTACAGAATGAAAATAAAGCATACTGAATGCCTGTTATGTACAAGGTACTATCCTAAATTATTGAAATGTATTTACTTAATCCTCACAATAACAACATGAAATAAACATTTTTTTATTGTTATCTCCTACTTATAAATTAGGAAACCAGAGCACACAAAGGTTAAGTCTTATCTACAGCTAGGTAGATTTGAATCCATGAAATTTGGCTTTGTAAAACCAAGACAGCCCTGGGACACTGTGACCTAACGAGGGCTATCTGGAGGTACAGATATCTAAAAGGTAGAGAAGGAAAAGACAGAAAAGGACTGTGAAGATGAAGCAGCCAAAGAGGTAAGAGAGAAATAATTGAGACAAGTGATCAATATAAACACTCCAAAAAAGCACATTCAAGGAAGAGGGTGTGGCCAATGGCACTGAGCCATGCTGGGAGGTCTAGGAAAATGCACTAAAATCAATTCTTTCACTGGCAGTAAACTCAGCACATGACTCACATTGTAGTTTTATTTCTTTCAGGATACTTAACAATAAAATGACATGGTGTGATTCTAACTCGATAAACAAAAAAGAAATGCCTTTAGAATAGCTTCTACTATAAAATACATGCTTTAAGATACAAAAAATAAGCCAGGCGTGGTGGCGCATGCTTGTAATCCCAGCATTTGGGAGGCTGAGACAGGAGGATCCAGGTTCATGTCCAGCCTCAGCTACCTACTGAGGTCCTTCGCAACTTAGTGAGACCCTGTTTCAAAATAAAGAATAAAAAATAGGGCTGGGGGTGTAGCTCAGAGGTAAATGCCCCTGAGTTCAATCCCCAGTACCGCAAAAAAAAAAAAAAAAGATACAAGAGATACACAAATTCAGACATTCAAAATATAATTTAGAGAGGATTTTTCTGTGGTTAATAATAAAATTCCTTAGGAGTCATAAGATTTATCTTAGGATTTTTTATATAAGGATTTTCTCTAATGCATTTAAAATAGATACAATTTTCAATTCTGTCAGACATGAAATTTTAAAGACAAACTTGCTGTATACCTGTATTATGATTTTTAGACATTCCAGTGTTTGGTAAGATTAGGAAGATTTAAACTTGAAGGAAGAATGAAGCTTAAGAGTTGTTAAAGAAAAATGATTAGCTTTTCCTACTACTCAAAGATTATCTTCTTTAAATTTTCAAATCTTATTTTCAGTTTCAGTGAATAAATTGTTAGCATTTATGTTCTTTGGTTCTTAGGAAGAAGCTTCACATTCTCAGAAAATTTCTTTTTGATAAGAATAGTAGTGAAGAACTTCATTTTCATCTGCATGTGTGCAGTCTCAAGACATTTTCAAGCACAAATGCACTGCACGTGGTGGAAAATAAATTTGAGATTTTCCTATCAAAGAATGTGCTTGTAATCACCGTATGATATTAGTTTATATTTAACTCTGTGTGTGTGTGTGTGTGTGTGTGTGTGTGTGTGAGAGAGAGAGAGAGAGAGAGAGAGAGAGAGAGAGAGAGAGAGAGAGAGATACTGGGGATTGAACCCAGGGGCATTCTACCTCTGAGCTACATCCTCAGCCCTATTTTTATTCCTTTTTTTTTTTTTTTCTTCTGCGGTACTGGGGGTTGAACCCAGGGGCATTCTACCTCTGAGCTATACCCCCAGTCCTATTTTTTATTCTTTATTTTGAAACAGGGTCTCACTAAGTTGCAGAGAGCCTCACTAAGTATCTGAGGCTGGCCGTGAACCCAAGATCCTCCTGACTCAGCCTCCCAAGTACCGGGATTATAAGGGTGCACCACTACATCCAGCTTATATTTAACTTTTATAAGAGAACTATATACTATGTAAGTGTTTGGGTCTTGAATTCTTAAAAACCTTTCTGACAACATCAGAATATGGGAGACATTTTCCCATCTATTGTTTGATTTAAAATGTTGGCCTTCTCCAGGTGTGGTAGTGCACATTTGTAACCTAGTACTTGAGAGGCTGAGACAGGAGGATTGCAGATTCAAAACCAGCCTTGGGAATGTAGCGAGGCTCTCAGAAACCTAGTGAGATCCTCTTTCCAAATAAAGAAATAAAATCGGAGCCAGACTTGGTGGGTAGCCTCAGCTACTTAGTGAGGCCCTCCACAACTTAGTGAGACCCTGTTTCAAAATAAAGAATAAAAAATAGGACTGGGGGTGTAGCTCGGAGGTAGAATGCCCCTCGCTTCAATCCCCAGTACTGCAAAAGAAAGAGAGAAAGAGAGAGGGAAAGAGGGAGGGAGGGAGGCAAGGAGGCAGGAAGGCAGGAAGGCAGGAAGGCAGGAAGGCAGGAAGGAAGGGAAGGAAATCGGGCTGGGGGCATAGCTTGGAGGTAGAATTCCTCTAGGTTCAATCCCCAGTACCAAAAAAAAACTAATAAAAAATAAAATGTTGGCCTTGGATTGGGGTTGGGGGGTATAGGTCAGTGGTAGAGCACTTACCGAGCATGCTTAAGGCCCTGAGTTTGATCCCCAATACTGAAAAAAAAAAAAGTTATTACAATAAAGTGCTGGCCTAATGATGAAGATGCAATCATCAGCAGTTGGCTCTTATTTTTTTTTTTTAAATGAGTAGAAGAAAATGGTGGACTGTTTGATATTACTGTGTGATACATGAAAAATGACCACATTACTTTTTCCCCCTACATCTACAGTGAAATAAATTACATGGGGATTGAATGTGGGGGTGCACACCTGTAATCCCAGTACTTGGGAAGCTGAAACGAGGATCACAGGTTTGAGGCCAAATTCAGCAACTTGGCAAGACCCTGTTTCAAAATAAAAAAATTAAAATTGAAAAAGGGGGGCTGGCGGTGTAGCTCAGAGGTAGAAT
This sequence comes from Graphiurus murinus, assembly GCA_004027655.1. NCBI lineage: Eukaryota > Metazoa > Chordata > Mammalia > Rodentia > Gliridae > Graphiurus > Graphiurus murinus. The sequence goes on from PVLC010024237.1 coordinate 20,816, forward strand.
GCCCTGGATTGAATCCCCAGAACCAAAAGAATACATACATACATACATACATACATACATACATACATACATACATACAAAAAATTTATACCAGGCATAGTGACTATAATCCCAGTACTTGGGTGACTGTGACAGGAGGATTACAGGTTTGAGACCAGCTTTGTCAATTCAGTGATACTCTGTTTCAAATGAAAAATAGGGGGAGTGCTGCACACTTGTAATCCCAGTACTTGGAAGGGTGAGATAGCAGGATCACAGGTTCACAGCCAGTCTCAGCAATTTAGTGAGGCCCTCCACAACTTAGTGAGACCTTGTTTCAAAATAAAAAATAAAAAATAGGGCTGGGGTGTAACTCAGAGGTAGAAAACCTCTGGGATCAATCCTCAATATCAATAAATAAAAAATAAATAAAAATAAAATCGGGCTGGGGTACAGATCAGAGAGATAGAATGTCCCTGGGTTCAGTCCCCAGTAAAACACACACACACACACACACACACACACACATACACACACAAATTAAAAGGACTCAGAGGTAGAATGCACCTGGGCTGGATCCCTAGAGGGTGTAAATGGAGAGATACATTGGCTCTGCCAACATAGGCTGATCATGCAGCACAGTGGTTATTATACATTTTGAGTTCAGTAAATCATTGTAGAACAAACAAATAAGTAAATAAACGAGTAACAAATGAAGGCTATATTTGCACTAGTTTTGAGAATCAGGGGGCAGTATATTTACTAATAGCCAATTTGGCTGGGCCTGGTGGTCCATACTTGTAATCCCAGTATTTGGGAGGCTGAGATAGGAGGATCACAGATTCATGGCCAATTTCAGCAACTTAGTAAGGCCCTCTGCAACTTAATGAGACACTGTTTTAAAATAAAAAATAAAATAGGACTGAGCCGGGCGTGGTGGCGCACGCTTGTAATCCCAGCATTCGGGAGGCTGAGACCGAAGGATCCGGGTTCACGGCCAGCCTCAGCTACCTAGTGAGGCACTCCGCAACTTAGTGAGACTCGGTTTCAAAATAAAGAATAAAAAATAGGGCTGGGGGTATAGCTCGGAGGTAGAATGCCCCTGAGTTCAATTCCCAGTACCGCAAAAAAATAAAAAATAAAATAAAAATAAAAAATAAAAAATAAAATAGGACTAGGGGTGTAGCTCAGAGGTAGAATACCTCTGGCTTCAATCCTCAACACCAACACACACACACACACACACACACACACACACACGTAGCCAATTAGCACTGCATGGTTATCATGCACCCAGCACTGCAAATAATTATAATAGCTGAGATTCACTAGTGTTTTACCATGTACTCTACTATTTATCAGACCATTATGAAGTGAAGTCTCAATAGGCAGCACTATTGCCATCATCCTCATCATTGTTTTATTCCTTTTTGTTTTGGTACTGGGAATTGAACCCAGGACATTCTACCAGCTCTATTTTACTCTATATCTTAAAACAGAATCTCACTAAGTTGGTGAGGCTGACTGCAAACCTGAAATCCTCCTGACTCAGCCTCCCAAGAACTGGGATTACAAGCATGCACCAACACACCTGATTTACAAAGGACTTCTAAAAGATCTGTTTATTAATGTCCCACCTTTGGGGGGAAAGGTCAATATAGTGAGAAGAAAGCAGCTATCTATTGCTTATCGGGTAAGAGTGGCATTAGTTCAAGTTCCCACTGCCATGAAATTCTGTCTCGGTAAGCAAGACTGGAAAATCTACTTACTAGGATGTGTGTGCATGCCGGATGTGGTGGTGCATGCCTGCAATCCCAGTACTTGGGAGACTGAAACAGGAGGATCGCAAGTTCAAGGCCAGCTTTGGCAACTTAGTGAGACCCTTAATGACTTAGCAAGACCTCGTTTCAAAATAAAAAGAGCTGGGGGTTTAACTCAGAGGTAGACTGCCCCTGTGTTCAATCTCCAGTACAAAAAAAAAAAAAAAAAGTGGGCACCTACTTCTAATGAGTGGGCTTTAGTGTCAACATGCAATTTGTCTACTCTTGGGGTCTCTAAGACCACTTCAAGAAGTCTGCAAGGCCAAACCTATTTTTATAATAACATTAAGATTTTATTTTTCTTCTTCATTATATTAATTACCTGTGGTATAAAAGAAATAGTGGGTAAAACCACGGGTTCCTTAAGAAGAATCAAGGCAGTGATACCAAACTACATTGGTAGCTATCACATTCTTCACCATCATGAACTCACAATAAAAATAAGATGCCAGCCGGGCGTGGTGGCGCACGCTTGTAATCCCAGCATTCGGGAGGCTGAGACCAGAGGATCCGGGTTCGAGGCCAGCCTCAACTACCTAGTGAGGCACTCCGCAACTTAGTGAGACTTGGTTTCAAAATAAAGAATTAAAAAATAGGGCTGAGGGGTATAGCTCGGAGGTAGAATGCCCCTGGTTCAATCCCCAGTACCGCAAAAAAAAAAAAAAAAAAAAAAAAAAGATGCCACCTTCACTTAAGAATGTCTTTTATAAGACAGGAGTAATGGCACACACCTATAGTCCCAGTACTTGGGAGGCCGAGATAGGAGGACTACAGGTTCAAGGTCAGCCTTAGCAAGTAGTGAGAGTATCATCAACCTATCAAGACTATTTCAAAATAAAAAATAAAATAGGGCTAGGGATATAGCTCGGAAGTAAAATTCTTGGGTTCAATTCCCAGTAACACACACAAGAATATCTTTTATAGAGCAATAAAAATGTCACTTTATGAAATCTAGACCCTAAGTACATGTCTTATTCTGCATGATGAAATGGAAGCTATGAATCAGGCATGCTACATATTGAAGTCAGATGCTGTGTCCTGGAAAGAAAACTCATGAAACTGAATTACAAGTGAAAAAGGACTTTTTCCATGGAGCATTGTTTTTCTTGAAAAAGAAAACTGATAAACAAATGATGAATGTTCATGTTGAGGGGCATTCTACCTTCATACTCCCATAGCCTTTTTTTTTTTTTTTTTCAAACAGGGTCTTGCCGGGTGTGGTGGCGCACGCTTGTAATCCCAGCATTTGGGAGGCTGAGACCGGAGGATCCGGGTTCGCGGCCAGCCTCAGCTACCTAGTGAGGCACTCCGCGACTTAGTGAGACCCGGTTTCGAAATAAAGAGTAAAAAATAGGGCTGGGGGTATAGCTCGGAGATAGAATGCCCCTGAGTTCAATCCCCAGTACCACAAAAAAAAAAAAAAAAAAAAAAAACAGGGTCTTGCTAAGTTGCTGAGGGACTCGCCAAATTGCTGAGGCTGGCCTCAAACCTTCCATCTTTGTGTCTAAGCCTCCCATATACTGGAATTATAGCATTTGCCACTATGCCTGGCTTGGCAGACTTTTTTTTAATAAGCAAAATAAGCCTGTCACTTCATTTAAAAAAAAGATATTTATTGCTTATGATAAAATTTCAGCCTTTAAGATAAAATTAAAATTTTGGAACACTTGAATCTGCCACCTTGAATTTGATAGTTTTTCAACATTTACAGGCTTTTCTGATAGGATTGATTGGGGGGTATTAGCAGAAAGATTTGTTGATAAGTCAACAAATCTGTTATAAAGTGAAATGAATCAACATTCAGAAAATTGGAATATCAGCAAACCACTATTTTTCCAGTGATCATTGAATGACATTACAAAATCATATATGAGTAACAGATCCACTCAAAGTTCAAGAAAGGTCAATAAATTGAAAACAAGCATGTATACAAAATGTATTTATATGGATTCAGATTCCACATGGCAATTAACCTTTAGGAAACTAGCATTTGTAGGTATTTGGCATAGTATAAAAAATAAGAAAACAGAGACAAAGAGCAAATGAATTACCTAATATTAGAAATAAATTATTGCCAGCACAGTAGTGTATGCCTTTAATTCCAATATTTGGGAATCTGAGTCAGGAGGATGCAGGTTCAAGGTCAGCATTGGATAATTAGCAAAACTTTGTTTCAAAACTTAAAATTGTTAAAAAGGCTGGGTGTGTAACTCAGAGGTAAAACCTGGATTCAATCCCCAGTACCATAAAAAAGAGAAGAGAGA